>VUQG01003511.1:14342-29118 GCA_015106755.1 Etia nguti
AAAAAAGAAAACCTCTAAAAAAAAAAAAAAAACAGAACAAAAGGAAACCTGAAGTTTTGGCAGTTAGCTGTTGTGAAACATCCATGTGTGTGCTAACAGTGCCAAAGTGGAAATACATCAGGACTGAACCTAAGCCCTGAGAGACAGCAAAATACCCAAAAGCTACATCTCAGCCTCTGCAGGCCACTAACATGTAAAATGTTAAAGTTCATGCTGGTACAATTTCACAGTTTCAAAGAGAATGAACAGGTATGGCTTATTCGAAAGAGCTTCCAGGAAAAAGCCTCTTCACTCTGAAAACAACATGTCAGCAAAGCTTAGGTTTCCAAAGTTGCATCTAAACAAACTCCAAGACATCTGCAGCAATGTCCTTTGGACAGATGACACTAAAGTGGAGATGTTTGGAATCACTGCACAGTGACATCTTTGGCAAAAACCAAACATCTCATAGCAACAGTCAGCATGGTGGTGGAGGGGTGATGATTTGGGCTTGTTCTTTTCAATCACCGGACCTGGGTACTTTGCACTCATCTAGTCAATCAAAACCTCCTCTATATACCAAAATATTCTAGGGTGAAATGTGAGGTCATCTGTCCAACAGTTAAAACTTGGCTGAAACTGGGTAATGCAACAGGACAATGATGCTCAACACATTGCCATCATTGTCAATGTCATCAAGCAAATCTACAAGAGAATAGCTTTAAAAAAAAAAAGGAAATCATCAAGGTTTTGAAATGGCCTAAAGTCCTCAACCTGAATGAAATGCTGTGGCCAGACCTTAAGAGGGCTGTGAATAAATGAATGCCTACAAACCTCAAAGAACTGAGGCAACGTTGTAAAAAAGAGTGGGCCAATATTTCTCTACAGCTGCTTGACAGACTGATAAAGTCAAACAGAAAAGGATTGCATCACATTATTGCTGCTAACAGTGGTTCTACAAACTGCCAGATTATAGGGCATACTTGGTGTTTCACACACTACTTTTGGTTCAATTTTAGTTAAATAAATTTTGACAGGGTGTAACATGTCATGTGTTCTGTTCATCTGAGGCTGTATTTACACAACTTTAAATCCTGATAACTACCAGACATATTTTTATGTCCTAATATGTAAAAAACGGAAACAGAATGTAGTTTCTGTCAATTTTAATGTTAGAAAAAAGTGAGAAAAGGCTTCTGGTGCAACAAATAATCCCAACACTTCATTCAATTCATTTTTTCATAAACCCAGTTTTGGCCCTTGCAGGATTTTCATCACTTTTACTCATAATCAAGGACACAGTGTTATAAAAATACAGTCTGAAAAGAAATGTCTTTAAAACAAAATCCAGCCCCGCAGCTTTAAATACGCTTCACATTTCTACTTAACTTTCCTATTTTGGATGCTGTCACCGTCACAAGAGAGATTTTTTTATATGTATTAATGATTTGATTTTGGCTCTTCTGCTGTACCGGTGTTACTTTAATTGGACCAACTGGGCTTTTCAAGCCTGAATGTGATCTTATGCAGTAATTTATACCACAGAGTGAATAAGTTAATCTCAGGATCTCAGAGGACATACATTTTTTTGTGTGTTGGCCCCAGCTGGACTCCCAACTTTGGCAGCACAACTGCGATCCTGCATCCACGATCGACGTCACGTTGTGTCAACACATTGCTCTCCAAGGCCTCATGAACAGAACATAATCTGCCAATAAAAATGTTCACCTCCCCTCCAAAAACATCACTCCTGTTTGCCACACATTTCTCCCAAAATAGATACAATCACTGCGGTTTGTAAAAGTCGACCGCTTCGGATCGACTCTGTTAAATGAACACATCTGATGATTGGTTGAATCACAGGTTTAAATATTCTTACTCTGATCTCTTTTATTTTATTTTATTTTTTTTGTTTTATCCCCCGGAGTAAAAATAAGTCCAGTGGGTTCTTAGGTTTCTGTGCCATGGCTTTTAATTTCCTGTGTATGTATCACTCTGTTTACTGACCAGACACACAGTCAGAAGATTAGATGGAAAGATGAATGGACGGTGGAAGTGTGAAGGCTGGATGCTGAGTGAATCAATGGACATGTGTATAAAGGGGCAGATGAATAAATGGGCGGGGAAGTGAAAGAAGCCATAGATGTGAGCCAGATCAGAAATAAGGGTGTTATGGGATGGCAAAACTGTGGTGTAAGCAACATTTTTTAATAATTCGCCAACATTTTTGCTTTATCAGATGAGGTGGAACTTGCAAAGAGAGAGAGATGGGAAATTTCAGTCCAAAGAAAAACTGCAGACACTTCTGAGGATTGATCATTGATGGAGTAACATGAGTCTAACTTAGGATCCAGAAAAAAAAACCTTTCAGATAAATTTATATACATATATTAAATAAGAGCAGAGGGTTTTTTACCTTTTTGTCTGTTTGTTTTTTAAACTGAGCGAGATGAAAAAGAAATGTGAATGAGGAATGAGTAGAAATCATTCAAATACTCTTTATCTCTGAGCACTGCATTCACATATTTGACAAAGTTGTAAAAAATTGCTCTGCAAATTTAATAAAGTTAAACTTTCCTTCTTTTGGAAATCCATGAACATCCCCAAAAATGAATGAACACAATCAGAAGCATGACAGGGTATATGCTGAATAGTGTGATATAATATTACCCCCTGCTGGTGGCCTCTGTTAGTGCAGCAAAGAGAGGTTCAGTTGGATTAAAGAATAGATTTGCTTGTTTCAGATTAGCTTTTGTAGTATAAAATGTTTACTCTTAGTTTAATTTAGTTTTAATATTTTTAATTATTAGAATATGGATGGTATTTGCCAGGGACAGTTAAGAGATCAGTTCAGGTATTATATTGTAAACATTGCAGCTTTTGAAGGTAGCAAACAAACATCATTGTAGATCTAGACATCTCAGTCTCAGAAAACATTTGCACCAAACCTTCATCAGATGGGGGGTATTGACAAATCTGACCAAACTGATAAAAGACCGAACCTAAAGTCTTTTTTGTATTTTTTATTTTAGACACAACAAACACTTTCTTTAATATTTCTTTATCTGTATTTGCATTGTGTGTGCTGACTCTAGGAAAAAAAGTTGGTGCACATTGTACTACTGATACATCTGAGGCATGAAGGAAAACCAGGCATAGTGTGACAAAGAAATACAGAATGTGAGTTTTTTCTGCCTTCTAAGTTAAAGCTGGTATTTCTATGCAACCAGAACACATTCCACACTAGAAATTAAGCTATTAATAATAATGCAATGAAAACAGCTTTTAAAGAAAGACTAAGAGGTCAGGTAGTGTTACAGCCACTTTGTTGGGTTTACTATTTCACCTGCTTTTAAACTCAGATATCTAATCAGCCAATCACAAGGCAGCAACTCAGTGCATTTACTCACATAGACATGGTCGAGACGAGCTGCTGAAGTTCAACCCGATCATCAGAAAGGTGATTTGCGTGACTTTAAACTTGGCGTGGTTTGGACTTGGACAGGTTGGTCTGAGTATTTCAGAAACTGCTGATCTGCTGGGATTTCTCACATAGCTCTAGGATTTACAGAGAAGAGAAGTTCTCTGAGTGAAAATGCCTTGTTGATTCCAGAGGTCAGAGTAGAATGGCCAGATTACTTTAAGCTGATATGAAGGGAAAAGTAACTTAAATTAACAACTTATTACAACAAAGAGCACCTCTGAATGCGTAACATGTCGGACACTGACGCAGATGGGCTACAGCAGCAGAAGACCGTACTGGGCACTCCTGTCAGATTAAAACAGAAAACTTGGCAAAACTTTACCTGGTTTGATGAGTCTCAACTTTTGCTATGACATGTGGATGGTAGGGTCGGCATGGATCCATTTTCCCTTGGATTAATGGCTCAGGCTGCTGGTGGTGTAATGGTGTGGGGGATATATCACTTTAAGCCCCTTAGTACCAAAGAGCATCATTTAAATACTACAGTCTACCTGAGTGCTACTGACCATGTCCATCCTTTTATCCTGTCAGTATGGACCATTATGTTTCCAGCACCTCGATAAATCTTTAAGGCAGTTCTGAAAGCAAAGCAAATCCAACCCAGCACTAGAAAGGTGTGCCTAACAAAGTGATCAGTGAGTCTATTTTTAACTTAATATTTTTTTTAAAATGTTATGTAAGTTAAAAACATTCATATTTAACACATGTGCAGCCAAACTAACTCTAAAACAGTCTCAAAAGTCAAAATGTAAGTTTAACTCATAAGAACTACTAGTAAACTACTCTGCCTCCTTAAGAGCTATGAGGGTTCTTTTTCCTGTATTGCAATGATACCTTATGCAGCCTTATTTGTGTGGTGGGAAGAAAAAAAGCAGTCAATGTTGGATTACGGAATTTTTCCTTCCAAATCAGGAAACAAGAAAAAGTGGGCATATATAGCTTTACCTTTATCAAAAAGGTGATATTCAGTCGAAGAGTTTCAGACAGTCGCGAGGATGAAACCACAAACACAATGATTTAGTCAAATCAGTTCATTTATTTAACACTCATTCATTTATTTATCAGCTCTTTAATACATTCCAACTTACACTGAGATTTAGCTTTTTTTCTGAAAAACAGACTGCTACTGTCAGCTTATGTTGTTCGGATAACAAACATTCAATTTCGGATAACAGAGAAAAGAAAAGAACAAACAGCTGTGCTGAAAATGTGTAACCTCTCATAGCCAAGAATCCCCTTGATCTTATTAGACATTAAAGTTGAAGCATAAAACCAGCAACAGTACAAAAACGAAGACGGCGGTGATGTACGTTCTGTCAGATCAAATGACTGTGCATTTGTTATCTATAAAACACTGATTGCCACTAAAACTGAAGCTGTGGTGACTTGGAGCACCCATCACTTGAAATGCAAAGTTGCAAATGACTGAACGGAGAAGAGAATGAGAGGGAAAAAAGGGGAGAAAAAAAAGTGACCACCATCTGTTATCGGCAGCAAACACAGGTCTTAAGGCAAACGCTTTCGGTTAACAGTCAGCAAACCCATTAAACCAAACTAGCACAAACAACCCCTTCAAGACACATGAAACTTTCCTCTCCTCCAAATCAAACTGTCATCTGCTTCTGTCCAATGAAACTGCATCAAACAATATTTACAGAAGAGAATCACAGATCACTTTCCAAATGGACAAAAGAAGAAATACTAAGTTACAAACTGCATATAGATAAATTTTAATGAAAGAAAACAGAGAAAAATTTAATCCATACCAAGTGTAGATATTAACATCAAAGATTAATGAAATCGCTACATCGGACTTAATGAAAATCCAGAAAAGAAATTATGTTGTGCTTTGAGTTTTTTTTCTTTCTAATAAACATATTGTATGGTTGCAGGGTAAAAGCAAACTGCAAATACTTGAAAAAGTATTGAAGAACATTAATATGATACATTAACAGTATAATATATGGCATTATCCATGTATCAACGTGAGCAGATTACAGATTTTGAGGCTAAATCCTATAAATCTTAGAAGCTCTAACATATTCTGCAACAACATATTCCAGCTGTTTAGATCATTGAATGAGTTAGGCCTAAAATCTGCTGTTGTACCTGAAATGATTTGTCAGATAAATCAGATCTATGAAGGAGTGTGCTTTAGATTAGAAGATAAAGCTAAATAAGAACGTATTTACAGCATTTCACTGCCTACTACATCCAAGCACATTAAGATAAATCAATGAAACGTCAACTGAATTAATTACGTAGGACACATTTGGAGGTAGTTGACCAGGAAATATTAACTCTACAGTTTGGCTGTAACAACTGTGAATATACTGTGGTAGAAAACAAAGTTTACATTTCTGTGTCTGTGTTGTTTTGCAGTAATAATTTCCTCCTCAGGACATGGAATATAGTTTAGTCTAAGACAATACAAAGAACAAGTGTTGCTCAGGACTACAGACACATACTGTATGAACGATATGAGTATCACTTTTCCATGCTCTTCTTTTTTTTTTTTTTTCTAAATTCATGCTAGTATGTATAAACACAAGATGGCACAGTAGCAACATATGCGTGATCCTCATATTATTTAGAGGCTATAATTCAAGCCTGATGTAATCCACTTAGCTTTGAGCTACATCAAGCTGATTCAAGGATTTAAAGATTCATTAGAACCAATTCTCTTATTTACATTTTTCCCGTTGAAGCACAAATAAAAACTTCAGTGAAGTGATAAACATGAAATCTAAACAAAGAATTCCAAAGCAATGTTATTAAAAAAGAAAAAGGTAGCATCATAAACAGTGAGGCTCATGTGGATACTTTACTCATGTTTCACATGTTTACTGGTTTACATCACAGTAGGAATATGATCAAAGTGTTTTGGCACAGAGCCTTCATTAGAGCCCGACTCTTATTTCTCTCAGTTTGAAAACAATTTTGGAAAATGAAGCTGTTTTTAGTTCCGAGTAAAGCCTGTAGGGTCAAAAGCTTGTTTCCACTACTGGGAGAGAATTAAAAAGTGTCATCTGCAAGTCAAAAATTTGCCTGTTGTCAAAAACTTAATGACTCAAACTTATGAAGTTAAACCTGAAATCTTCCAAAAAAGCTACAAAAAAGCCCCCAAAATGAACAAATAAAATGACTCCATGTTTGTGGACCACAATGAAAGCAAATGCAATGTTCTTTGATTCTGAGGAAAACTGCTCCCTTTATTTAAAATGATTGAATTTTCAGGCATGTCGTTCATTTATCTGCTACTGGAGACAAAAATCAGACAAGGCCATCATACATTAAATTTCTGTACATATACATCTTTTCTTATCTGTCTGATAACTCTTTAGCGCATACTCGATATCATACTTGATGTGTAACTGCTCCACATGTACAGATAATAAAGAAGAAAATGATGTGGGGGAGGGAAGCAGGAAGTCATCCTTCCACATTAGTTTCAAATTAGGGATGTCTGATTGTAAATCTACATAATCAAATTCCCCCCCCCAAAAAGAAGCTTTTGTCAACCAAGTGCTTTGGTTGTTTTCTTCTTATCTTTAATATACATCCAACATCAAATGATATGTAAAAGTTAAAAGGTCAATCAAATGCTCTCCAAGTTTACATTAAGGCTGGTTGGTATGACTTCAATTAGAGTCATTCTTATTTTTAGTATTCCCTCTTTTGGTAATGCTTAATGGCATGTAACACATCTAGTGTTCACATCTCAAAGGCAAGTATAACAGAAACCTCCAAATTCTTTTAAACAAACTACAGACAGTGACATTGTCGGTCACTGTCTATTTTCTAGGCTGCATATAAGGTAAAAGTGCCTAACAGAGAGCTGTCGTGGGTAATCAAAATAGGTTACAAGGTTTTATGGGAGACAGCTTTTCTAAAGCTGGACTTCTACACTTTGTGTCTGTAAGTCTTTAATAGCTTTTCTATATACACTGTTCTTATTAATGTAGCATGTAAGTTTATCACCTTTATAACATTCTTAGCAGCTAGGAAAAAATCTACCTCAACATCGATTAAGTTGCTATTTTCCATTTTCCATATGGCAACGGCAGGTGTTTGTCTTTTCCCGTTGAACATAATGCTTTTCCATTATGGCACCCCTGAAAACCCTGAAGTTGCATGTCGTAGCAGTGTGAAGTGTGTCTTCCTGTCCTTCTCAGCAGAGGGCAGTGTCCAGCCACCAGGAACAGCTCACTGGGGTAGAGGTTGCTTTCCTGGCTCCATGAAATATTCTTCCTCATTTTCAGCTTTTTACTCTCTGATCCACAAGTTCTAATGGCAAAACTTAATTTCACATCTTCTGACATCCTTTTAACACACTCTTCAGGATGAGTTTTCTTACTCCACGCTCTTCCATGGTCTCTTTTTTGGTTCTGTGTGTCAGTGTGTGCGTGCGTGCACCACGAAACCAAGAGAAAAAAACCCAAAACAACCTAGTTTCTCCAAATATTGACTTATTTGCTTGACTACAGTAGCCTCATTCTTAAGCACACACACAGTTTCTTGGTTATGCACCTTGTTCAAACAATGCTGGAACAGAGCTAGTGAGACGTGGTTTCAAGTCTTCAGTGTTTCGCTCTCGATGGGGTTTTGAGGTTAAGTACTACTTCAGTCCCCACATTTTTTCCTGCATTACTCTTCTGAGAGGTTTCCTCTTGGAGCTCTCTTTAATGCTTACGCCTCCTCCATCACTTCCATGACAATCGTCCTCGGACCAGTCAGGATCAGGTTGCTGACGGTTCGGTAGTCGTGACAGAGGACGTTCAATCCGTTCACCGACACCACAAACTGACACACCTGGAGAAAGTTGACAGAAACGGGAGACATGCTTGATCACCTTTAATGCCAGTCATAGAGAAAAAAGTAAGAGGCAGATAGTGATATACTTAATTATAGCTGCAAAAAACTCCCCAGATAATTACAATACGTCCTGCAAATAAGGGCGCAACTACTTGATTTGCAATTACAAATTAATTATATTTACCTACAAATACATAAAGGTAGCAATAAGGAGCTAACAAGTCAGGTTTTACAGGAAACAAAGAAACAATTATACCATAAGTAAGTAATGCGTGAGTAATTTTTAGTAGTAGTAGTGTGCAATGTCATAGTAAATATGCAGAAAAACAAACGTCTGTAAACACATTGCTGTACTTTTTGAGGCATGACCCGTATAATGGAGTGGATTAATTCTTAATCTTAATTTTTTTTACATCTTTATTTAATATTCATTGTATTTATGTGCTATTATTCAACTGTCCTTTTATTTTATCAATATAAATGTGATGAGGACTGTTCTCCCTTACCGACTTACAAGAATAAACAAATCCCATCAAAATTTGCAGCCCTATGTGATCTGATAATGGAGAAATTAATTAACCTACTCCATAATACAACCCACACCCTGAAAAGTACAATGTACTTACAATGAAAGTTACTCATACACTACCTAAAATTACTCACAGTATAGTTATTTCTTTGTTTCCTATAAAAACCTGACTTGTTAACACATTATACTGGCATATCTATCTTTAAGGACCTGTAGGCAAATATAATTATATTGTAATTTCAAATAAAATACAGCCTGAAAGACAGCCTGCTATACTTTATCAAAACTGTGCTTCTCTCTGTATCAAGTTTTCATCTGTAAAGCTCTGCTGTCAAAGCTTGGAAGTTAAATCTTATAAGCATAATCTAAAGCTGCCTTACTCCTGCCTTACAGTTCTTTGGGCTTTAAGTTGGGAAAGCACATCACTGAGGGGATAGTGTGAGTGCCCTTTGGTCTTGTTAAGTGCTCACTTATTAACAGACTTATTAGTAAGTCTGTTCTTTCGTCAAAATTATAACAGTGAATTAAAGATACATATTAGTAATAACCTGCCCCAGCAAAAGCTAATAAGTCCCCTACACTCTCATCTGAATAAGTTTAAGGCTTATTTTAAAACACAAAAATAACCTAAAACAACTTGGAAGCTTTAAGTTCTGAGCATTCAAAGCAATGGGTGGCCATCTTTTATATACAGTCTATGAACAATTATACAAACGAGCATCTCGCCGTCCTTCACTTTAACATGCAAGACTGCAAATGCTTCTGAGTGTTCTTTTTTTTAAAGCTCAGCACAACTTTCAGTGTCAACTAATGTAACCTAACACAGGTGTCAGTGAGCACAGAGCACAGTCATAGCTCAAAACTGTGAGCTCACTGACGTAAAAAATATAACTGAGGTTGAATAACAAGAGGTACAACATGATTGCCTTACTCCAAACCACTGCCGTCATGCCTGAATGCCCCCTATGTTATCGTTTAACCACTTCTGCAGCTGCAGATAAAAATAAGGCCTCTTTTCAAAACTGCCTTAGGCAAGCTGCCATTCTTGCAACATGATCCTGCTGCTGTGTTTTTTGGGGATTTTTTTGCAAACTTTTAAACCACATACTCACTCACATAAGCACTCCCTGCTTTACTGGCCCCAAAAAGTTGTTTTTTTTCTCTTCAAGATGCCAAAAAAGATCAATTAAGAACAAAAGCACCTCATTATTCTGATATTTTAATAGCCCATAAATCAACCAAGTGCAGACAGCTGAGGGAAGATTTAAGAAAAAACCCCTCTAACAGATAGTTTATTGACTGTGCATACAGGAAACATTATGCATGTAGAATAATCTTGGAGTGAACAGCTACTTAAACTTGCCTGTTACACAGAAAAGTGAATACATGCAGAGAGGAATATTCTCACGGTTTTTCCAGCACTCCTAAATGTTTCCGTACAAGAAAGCTCAAAATAGGCAGAGGAAATAAGGGGAAAGAGAGATTAAGCGTGATGAAGAAGAGGGGGAGAAAAACGCCAGGCTGTTAATCCTATGTAGCAGAGGAATTTAAGACCCTCACTGTAATCAGACCCAGACCTTTACGGGCTATACTGCACTATTTTCAGAGCCAAAGCACTCCTCTTCATTCTTCTCCATTTGGCCATCTCATCTTTGTCTTTGTTTCCCTTAATTCCTCTCTCTAGTCTACCTTTCCTTCCAGTATCTTTAACTCTCTTCAAACAACTCCCCATCTTATCCCCCCTCTTTCTCCCCCATCGAAACTTCCTTCTCTCAGGCTGCAGGGTTGTTAGTCTTGGCTGGACCCTAGCTGGACGAAAGATTTCCCTGTGCTGAGATGGTTAAAATCCCCCTCACGAAGTGAAATGAAAAGAAACAGGAACAGATGCAACAGAAACACAGGTTAATAGGCGTGTGAAACTACTCGGCTGTAATCTGAGGACGATGACTTTTGACACTTTTTTGGCCTTTTGCCTGGACTGTAGTTTCAACACCTTACAACATGACGGCCCCTCTCAGGACTGCGATCTTCTTTCATTAAACACCAATAAAAACACTCAAGTGAGGTGGAACCCTCGAGGAAATGCGAGGAGTGCGATTAACTCCTCGCAAATAAACTGGTGACGATGCCGCACACACCGCTGCACATGAGGAACTTAATGTACAAACCTGACACAATGGAAATCAGATAAAGCTAACATAAAAATCTGGTTTTGGCGAGGTATTTATTTAATGTGTATAAAGTTTGCTCAACAGAAACAGATCGAGTTATCTGTTAATAAAAATGGCATACAATTAAAACAGCTTCCACATGAGGTCTTCATATTACGTCACAATTAAGTCCAAAATAAGTTTAACACACATGACACACTCTCTGAGCGACGACACCTTTATGACTGACTTGAACCCGATGCATGTTTCTATGGTAATAATCAGCCGCCAGAGCAGAAGTGATATTATTTCCAGAGGCTGTTTCCTCTTTTAGTGCTAATACTCAAACTCATCTCCTCTACCTACTTCCTCCTCTTTCAGTTTTCATCTTTAGCTCGTGTCTTCGCTATGGCAACCCTCCTTTCTTTCAGTCAGTTGCACAAATTTTCTCCTTTAATTAAAAAAAACATCCCTATAACAGAAAAACTAAATGATGTGTACTAAAGGATACGGAAAGTGATAGGTACACAAGAAAGCCCTTAATTAATTTCTCGTTTTTCAGGCTCCTACAATTTTTGATCTCCTACAATTTTTCTGTCATTGCACTCTCTCCCCCCTCTCCACGTTGTGGTTAAAGTTGCTGTGCTCTGCATTCCCAGGATTCCTTGCTGCCATTCTGTTGACATACCTTCATGCCAGCTGTAGCAGCACAGCTACCATTAAACTTTCATACTCGTTGATTTTTTCTCCCACCCCTCCTACAGCACTCTTTGCTCCCATCCTAGCATCCTCCTCCGGCGGGCTGGAGCTACAGAAAGAATCCTTAAACTCTTGTTTAACGTTTAAATGCTTCTCCGACAGTCTACAGACTTAAAGGAGCTGCCCTCTCGAAATCAAAATTCACAACAACGAGAATCCACAGAGGTGCAAAAAGCAAGTTTATGTCTCAGAATTTACTAAGAAGTGCATGTAGTACATCTAACTTCTTTTCTATTGTTCTTCTCTTTATTTCATCTGATGACAGAAGCCTGCAGGGGTTCATCATTCTTTCAGAAGTTTACACATTTCTACCAGTCTCACCTTCATGCCAGCAGCGGCAGCAGGTCCACCTGGATCCACAGCCTGGATGTGACAGGGTTTGCTTCCTCGCACCACAAACCCCCAGCCCACAGCATCACCTATAATCTGAGGACAATAGCAGCAGATGAGACGCAGAATATCGCACTTCTTTTCAATCCCATGCTCAGTGTTTAGACTGAGTATGGGATTAAAAGGCTAGCTTTAGATGGAGAAATACTGTACTTTAAAATACTGTATGCACATTATACTTTGGATTTTTGTTGTGTGATGCTCAGCTGAGACTCTTTGGTGATCACACTTAACTTAGAAAAAGAATAGAGAGGGATTTATGTGTGCTGTCTGCATAGGCCCATGAATCATGGGACCTTCCACATATATTCATGTGTGTGTGTGTGTGTGTGTGTGTGTGTGTGTGTGTGTGTGTGTGTGTGAGGACATGTGTGATTGCTCAAACAGTCTCTGTGTTTCAGACCTCAGCTATCTGTGTGCGAGTGTGTGTCTGTGTGTGTCCTACAGTGAATGTCTTCTTTATAAAAGGTCCTCCTGGTCTCTGCAGCTCTTCTGGACTCACTTGTCTCTTCAGGACTGTTGAAAAAAACACATCAACACAACACAGCACACAATGTTACAGCAATAAGATGACACACTGGCATGGGCATGCACACAAGAAACAGAGGTCTATTTTTGGTTAAAAAATGTATTTGTATGTGTGTGTGTAGAAATTATGAGTGTTGGTCACATGCTAATAATGCCTTGAGGCACCCTGCTTCCTGAAACAGTATAGCTTTCCTTCCTCTAGTCCAACTTCCCCTAACAAGTACTCACATCGACATGACTCTCCACAAGGATCCAAAAGACGTTTGTGTTTCGAAATTATTTAGATTAAATTCATTGGAAATGTCCTCATTTTAACCAAATGACCGAAAAAGTGAAAAGAAATTGGAGAACTAAAGACGAGATACAAAAAGAATGATTAAGCACAAGTTGAAATAAATACGATCTTTCAATGCTCTTTAGACAATCTGGGTTTCCGTGTTTTGCCTTTGATTATCTTCTGTCCAGTACACTGAGGACTTTTTCAACAAAATCATTACTTAACAACTTTCTTAGGCTTGGCGATCACATTATTACTGACTGCTATGATTCATGAGCATTTTTATTGAGTCTGTGAGTGAAGCTATTGCTGCTTTATGCTATGTAATGGCCATAAGTAACGATTTCCCCATATCTTTGGTAACAATGTGCTTGTGAGTTGAGCATCAACTTATAGTAGTTTGTAATAAAAATTCTATTTAGGACAAAAATTACACACTGGAAGAAAAATAAAACACAAAAACACTTCAATAAAACCAAAGATATGTGTGTAGCTGTGATATTAGTACATTATACAACAGATGGTTTAATAAACTCAATCCTTTCTACCATTAATGAAATGTGTCTCTTAAGTCTTGATTCAGCAATTTTTTTTACTAATGTTGGCGCTTCTTCAGACAATTTTGTGCTTTGTTTTGTAGCATTACTCTCTCTCTCTGTTTCTCTCTCATAAAGCGTCTGACCATAGTTTTCCAACTAAAGCCTCTCCAGGACATTAAACTAATTGATTTCCCCCAGCTGTTCCCACTCATCTATTGGACATTTCCTTCACTTTATTGTTTTCCTTCCTTTAGGTCAGGTCCATTGACCTTACCCCAGATCATCTTCCTTAAATATTTGATCAATATGGTGTCTCAGTCACCAGTCAAAGAAGCCCTGACTGGCCAAACCAAAGTTGTTTCCTCCAGTCTTGAAAGATTTTTTTATTGAAGATTAAGCCCAAACAGGTATTCATGCCTCACTCCTTTTGCTTTTTTCTAGTTTATATCCATGTGAATGTGAGTGCGAATGGTTTTCTGTCTCTCTGTTTTAAGTTTTCCTATGCAGGGTGGTGTTTCAGTTCCTCATCTCCTATCATAGGGCTGCATATGTTTAGCTGATAGGTTTTTAAGAATAGCCAGACCTCCTTTACCACTGGAGAATTGGAGGGTCTAACAAACTCTTATGTCTATAACTTCTGTAAAGTAGAAAAATACAAATAAATACAAATAAGTAAGCATCTTTCAGCCTTTGAATTCAGATTTCAACAGGTGCTTAGTATTTAGTAACAAACTATAAAATAACTCGATATGTGCACCAAAAATCACTGACCAACTCTCAAAAATCTAAAAGCAAAAAATGCAAACCTAGCAGGACATTCCTTAGAAAGCCAGTGGCCTGTGCTTGACAAATCACTTATGGTGTACATTGCAACACTTAACTGTAATCTGATAAAGAAGAGGAAGTGAAGTGCAAAGGACCGCTAATCCTCTTGATCTGAACATTTTCATAATCTCTCTGTGGAATTCTGATCTGATCAGATATACAGGACTATTTCTCTTAATATTCTGTTATCTGCCACCTCTGTGTCATACAGGAGGACAGCATCTTATTTTTAATGGTGTGACTTTATAGAAACAAAACACTGGACAAAGCTCACCCCATTCATCTTATATGGAGTTTCTTCCTCCTCGTCTTCCTGTGATATGACGCATAATTACAAAAGTTAATGTGAAGAGAAAAGAGAAATATCCTTACTCTGTGTGTGTGTGTGTGTGTGTGTGTGTGTGTGTGTGTGTGTGTGTGTGTGTGTGTGTGTGTGTGTGTGTGTGTGTCTGCGTGCATGCAAATGGTCGTGCTACAGTGAGAGATGTGGGAGACAGAATC
>VUQG01003515.1:5138-25820 GCA_015106755.1 Etia nguti
CAAATTTGAGTAAAGCTGTTTTTTCTCACAAGAACGATGAAATTATTGTGAAATATGAAAAAAAAAAAAAAAAAAATTTTAAAAATTTAAAAAAAAAAAAAAAAAAAAAAAAAAACAACAACAAAAAAACAATTTAATATATAAATAAATCTCCAAATCATAAAAATGGAGTGACTTATCATCACGATAACTAACTCCATTTAACATTTTTTTAAGTAAAGTTGTAGTTCTCACCTCCGTAGAAAAGTCCAGTAGCTGTGCACATTCTCCATTGGCCCTGGTACATGCCAGGAGATACAGGACTATGCATCTGCACACTGACATCAGTCATTTCCTGCGGATCTAGAGAACGCACCATCACCATGTTTATGTGGCCGAACTGATCTCCTCCCACATACTTCAGAGAAACCCCTGGAGGCCATGACTCTGCACCTGGAAGACAAACAGACAATTTTGCTTGTAACGAACTGTATTCATGTCCAACACAGTGATTACTAACCAATCAAGTTCTATTTTAGATCAGTATTGAATGGCCGGCTGCACAACCAACTACCTCATTGTTTTGGAATATTTTTATAGTGTCACGTGGTTGGCTAAAGGCAGAGCTGCAGTATTTAAATAAACAAGTGATTTGCTGTTGCTTGAGAAGTTAAATTGTTTTCCCAACATTTTCGAGCAAATAACACAAGAAAAGCTAATCAAAAGAGTCACAGTTCAGTTACGCAAGACGTGATGCCACCTTATTCAAATAAAATGAGATGCACTGAAAACATAATAGAGCCTTTGCACAGGAGGCCACATGCACTGTGCTTGCAGGTGGATTCAACATCCTGTTCGTTGGAGCGCTGAAGGACAGAGCAAAATAGGCACTTTTCAAAACTTCCTGTAAAAACTTCCAGTGCAATGTCTGCAACTCTTTTCCCCATGTACCTCCACAGGTTTAACAGAGCTGTACAGCTATTAGGAGGAAGATATAACAAATGTAAACTGGCCTAACACACAGGCCAACCTGCAAGAAGAAACAACTTCAGGCAGTCATCAAGTTCATATCTGTTAAAATATGACCACAGTATCTCTAAGCGCTCCCAAGTTGAGTGCTGCGGTTTGTCCAGTGACAAACTGTTTTGCCAATGAAATCAATGGGTTTCAGAGCACAGCGGTGCATGCATTTTGCAGTCACTTATAATGGCACTTTAGTATATCTGCGGTCAACAGACTTCAGTCTATGGCTGTCACTGTGTTTATGTGCATGTCTGAGTGATGCTGATGAAAACACAGTTATACTCCACTTGACAACAACTCTCTAGCCAACTCGAAGTAAAATAATAGCTTCCCAACAAGTGTTACTCATCTAAAGCCAAAACTGGACAGACCAACAATAGTATCCACTGCAGACAACCCGCCCAATCAAAGCAGTCAACCTCTGAGAAACACTGTTACCATTTTATTTTACTATTTTACATTACATAAGAATAGTGTTATTCTTATTCTAGCTGACTTACCGGTGTTCTGTATCCTCCAGGTCTTTGTGAAAGGTGTGTCAGGTGGAACGGATTCACCCTCACCAATCGTCACATCCTTTACAAAGGACATGCAGGGTGCGCTGATGTTGGGACTTTCGAAGTCATAATAGGCTCCGATGGCTGCCTGTAAATTCCTAACAATGAAAACCAGAAATTAGAGTAAATCTAAATATTCACTTATAATACATTTGCAGAAGTAACGCCTCAGTTTTTACAGCTGGTAAAAAAATGATTCTACAGGCTATAGCCGTTCCACATATGTGAAGGTTAAATGCAGCCATTTATGGGGTTTATTCTGCTTTTTTCCATGCTTCATTTAAAGTTAGTAATTGTACGCTGACAAAAATCATCCCCATCATCAGGGATCACAAGAAGACGTATCACGCTTTTGTATGACACATTGAGGATGGGTGCTTCCCGTGACACCAGGTCATCCATAAACCAGCAGTTTTTATTTTTAGAAACCCCGTTGCAGAGCAGCGAGATCACGTGATACTACAACAGCCCCACTCCCACTGAACGCACTGCTGGAATGGTTGATCTTCCACAGACCCGCATTAGCTGGCTCAGCGCCGCATATGCGCAGAGAAATCTATTTTTGGGAGGACTTCAAAATGGCCTTTCCCCTCAGCAGCACATTCATTTTCGCTTCCGTACACTACAATGGCACCGCGAGTTGTTTCACTGTTAAAACATGCAACCGGAAGTCACATTTTTCCTTAAAAACACATGACTTGTGCGTGAAAAAAAATGAAATTCGGCTAAGATTTATCTGGTTTGCGCAACCAGATCTTTCAGCTCCTGTGATCGTTGAGCTCCGACTCTGCAACTTCAATGTAGATGGGTTACGTAATAAAGTATAGACACACTTTACTGGAGTTGTATCGATAATAAAGGTAATGGGTATCTTAAAGGGTACTCGTGTAACTCACTGAATAACAAGTTAAAAGACTGTAAAATGAATCCTAACTATCCGTTTAGTTCAGGTTAAGTTAGCTAGCTATCCTGTACGTCCTAGCTTTTCAGAATAAAAGTGGTGACTAACAACAGGCTAACACACGTAAACATGTTTTTATCAAAATACAGCATCCGCTTCGGTGCTATGCTTTGCCTAAACAAAAAAGTATTTGTTTCAACGGAATTTTCCACAGGTATGCAAATCTTGCGATCCTACACTCCGTCTGTCTCAGGCAATCAAAAGTCGGAGTCACACTGACTCAGCTAGTTACGCTTTTTCAACGTCGTTAGCCGTCACCGAGCCGACGCTTCTATGGCCAACGTAAACGCTTTTGTTCTGCGAGGACAAAACTTTCAGAGATATTTTCTGTTGTTTTTTTTTCCAGGCAGACTATCTTTGTACAACAAATGCTGCTACACAGAAAGCTAGCTGGTATACATTATAAATTATCTAACATTAACCAAACAGCAGGCCATACGAGTCCCCGAGCTCACCAGTTGGTCATGTCCAGAAAGAAGGCGCATCCTGCGGGGTTTAGCTGAAACCCAAGAAGTCTCTGAAATTCTGATATGAGGATATCTTTGTCTGTTGTACCCATGCAGCTGAATTTCTGCATGAGCTCCTGGTCCAGGTCCATGCCCTCCATTACGGGATTCGCCCGGATAAACACGGGGGGTTGGCTCCTAATTTACTCCGAGGCCTCGACTTATCATAACAAACTCTGTAACAGGGTCGAGTGCGCATGTCACCTGATTGCATCCTGAGCCTCCGTGCCTGAAAAATGTGAACGCTAATTAAAACATCTTCTACGCATTTACAGCAGTAATTAACTGGCAAACTAATTAAAATACCATGAAATAATTCACTAATAATAATAATAATAATAAGAAGAAGAAAAGAATAACATAAGGAATATCACTTAGTGTATATATAACAATTTATCGTTTATTTATCCTACAAAATGTCATGGTTTTAAGCAAAACGGTATAGAAGTAGACGTGCCATCGAAATTGGTTAAACTGGTTAAATTCAATGGACTTTTTGTTGAAACCAGTCTATAATATATTAGAAGCTATATAATCTATTTTCAGAAAATGCTTCCACTGCTCAGTTTTTTGACTTCCACTTCAGAGCGATGGCCTTCTTGGTGATACTTGAAGTACTAGCAGTGGGACTTTGCAGTTGTTTAGACTGTAAAAATTTCTAAATAAACACCTGTAGACAAAAAAACCCCAAAACAACCCCCCCTCCCCGCAAGCAAACAGCACACTGTAGATCGTATTTTGCACATGGACCCCTAAACAAAGACACAATGTCAATATTGGAATATAACCCAGCTCCAATTTCCATGTCTTTTACAAATATAACACAATTTTAAATAAGTGTGTTTCCCAGAGTTCTTCAAGGGGCTACTGTTAGGTGAACGTAAGGGGATGGATACATATCTGATGGTGCCATACAACTCGTTATATGAATACATATAAACTGTAATTTTATGTGTTAACAAGTAACACATAACGTCTAAGCAATACCAGTCGCTCACTGTGATGTTTATTTCTAGTTTGATTCAATATTTTCTGGGATCGTTCAGGCTCAGTTCAAAGCCACTTGTCTTCCCACTTCCCTGGAATATCCAGCAGAGGGCAGCATCGTGTTATTGGCGCTGGTTGTGATTTCTCGTTAGAGTTGTTTTTAGTGCGCGTGCGTGTGAGAGAAAAGGAGGTTAGCTTCTGTGCAGTGTTTAGCGGCTAGCCTGTGCTGTGCCGTGCTGTGCCAGCAGCGGCTAAGAAGATGCACACAGCTAGTGCTGTGTACAACATAGAGGTGCCTGCGAGCTAACATATGTTTATATATGTAGGAAAACTGCCGACACCGTTCGATACTAACTCTCACAGAAATGGCTGGGATTATTAAAAAGCAAATCTTGAAACATTTGTCAAGGTAAGTGTCAGGTTCGGGTTAATGTTAGCCCGTTAGCCCAGCTGGATTGTTGCAACGTTACTGCTCACAACCACAGCAAAGGTTAGTTGGCTGCGATTTGCCATCTGCATGTAGTTAGAGTAATTTGATGTCCACGTTGGTTTAATGCTCCACATTGAAGCAGCGACTTGCAAATAACGGTTAGAAAGTGTAAAGAGGCAGTGAACGACACAGGATGTCAATCTACTTTCCCAATCATGTGTATGTTATTTACAGGGTTATAGACTACATACTGCCTTGCTTTTAAACGGTTTTGTCCATACTATAGCGTTCACTGGGGTGAAAATATGATGATAACACAGATGTGACAAAATTCACTCGATCTACAGTCAAGGAATGTCTGTATTTTATTCATACAGGGGTCAGGAATGAGGTTTTGACAGTTATTTTTAAAAGATATTTCTCATATTGAATGGGTTTATTGTCAGTACATGAATAAATCGCATTTCACGGCATAAAAAGCATGGGAAAGGGAAAGCAAGGCTCTAGATCGGCAATGTTATGGTGGAAGTACACGTCATTTTATCTATCTTTGTCCGTCAGACATATTTATCAGGATGATAAAAAGCTTGTTTGTACTAAGCCGTAATAAATGAATGAATTGTTGTTATCAGTCTATGTTTGCTATTAGAGTTGTCAGGAATATCCCATATGTCTCAGATGTCACCTTAATTTCAGACTTACTAACAATATATTCTTTACTTAATATTTTCTTTCATCTGACCTGATTTTACTTCTTCAGGAGACAGCCTCCAATTTTGTGATCCACAGTCAACCTTTTTTTTTTTTAGGTGGTGGTGTAGGAGCATGTGTTCTCAGCTATTTCTGGTTGGCACTGCTTACAGTTGTTAAGAAATGAATTTGGGTGGGAGAGCAATGATGAAATGTGTATAAAAGGTCTCAAAAGCTAAATGGGGTAAAGAGTAAAGTTGATGAGCCTGGACAATGGATGTCTGCTCAGCTAGAGGCTTTGCATTTGACTAACAGCTATTCTCCTCCTCGTTGTTGTCTCTGTCACTAAATAATTAAAACAAATTTTTGCAGAAGAAAGGACAGAGTGGACATCAAAGGTTGACATGCAAGCACATCCACAGCTTGCCATAGCTTGTTCTATGATAGCAAATGATCCAACCCTCTCTTGAATTTCACTTTTCAGCCTGCTGTTGACATAAATCACTTAAAACCTCACAGTGCAGTCTGCTGGACAGTTGTGGCCCATGGGAACGTTATATGCTGCCTGAAATCACGAAAATAAGGCACTTCTGTACATTTCATCCATAGTCATCAGTTTCAACCTATTTTGTTGTAGCCATCAACGCAGACTAAACCATCAGAATATTAACAAATACAGCCGGTGTCAAGAAGTGTAGAAGCCACTTAACTAATAATTAAAAAGCCATAAACGGGAAAAGGCAAGTACTAACACAAACCACTATTTGCTAAATGTGTTTGTTTTGTGCAGCTCTTAACTAACAGTTGTCAACACTTTAAAACCCCCTGCTTTAAAGTATTTTTAATGGGTTTTTTTTTCTGTAGTTCAGTACCATTTTTAATATTTCCTTGTGAGTATCTGACTCAGCAGTTATCCTGTAACAGCATGGTCATTTCATAAATGGTCAAATCATATTCTGCTTTCTTTGGATTCAAGGTAATGACAAGAATTTAAACATGCAGAAGAAGCGTATAATTGATTAAACTTGACTTCCTCAGCCAGATTAAAGTTAACCATTTAGTTAACTGCTAACTAGAGTGTTTATTGTTTAACCAATTTAGTGTTCTGTAACTGTAAAGCTAAGCAGTTGGGCTTTTGGCTAAGTATGAAGGACCTTGAATAACTTTGGACTGTCATTTCAAAGTTGTATTGTATTTTCAGCCATACGAAGTAGGTCTACGCCCTAGGCTTGACTCACTGATGTGTGTTGGGGTTACTGTGAAAAGCAGCAGAGCGGGTTTTTGTCTGCCTTAGATAATGAGCCATTATTTTGTTGATTCATATAAAAAAGAAGCTAGAGCTCACTGGCTTCTCACGTTTATCAGGAAAAGCATGTTATCAGATGATGCTAAGTGTTATAGTTTAAAGAACATCCTGAACTGTGAGCTACAATCTGTAGCTCTAATCAAATGACACTTAGTCCTCATTTTGAGCAATGTCTCACAGTTGATAATTGAAATGTCACACGCATTTTTCAGAGTGGTGTTTCAACCATGTAATGTAGTGGAAACTGGAACTGTAGTGGAACTGCTGTGGAAAAAACAAAAACAAATCAATACTCCAGTTTTCTGCTATTTCTGCTATATTTACCCTGAGTAGGTAGGTTGAATTTTATTCCTGGCTTTTGGAGCTTGCTACCTTAGAACCTTTGAAGAGGGTACTCTAGATGGGAGTGCAGCTGGAGGACTTTATTAAGAATGCTGCTGCCTCTCAGGATGAGTCATCCAGTTGCACTACTTCAAAAGCATCTTGGCTCCATATTTGCATTATTCAATTTGAGGTATTTCTGTCTCACAGATCATCAGTGGTATATGCTGGTGTTTCCCAGATGTACCCTATTTAAACCTTTTCCAGTTTTATTCTATATGTATTCACTCTGAAACATTATATTTGAACTGGTTTGTTTAGGTTTACGAAGAATCTGTCCCCGGACAAAATCAATCTGAGTACTCTAAAGGGAGAGGGGCAGTTGTCCAACCTCGAGCTTGATGAAGAGGTTCTGCAGAACATGCTTGACCTGCCTACATGGCTGGCTGTAACCCGGGTCTACTGCAACAAGGCTGCCATCAGGGTATGTTAATATTGATCCCTGTAACTGGTCTAACAGTTGATGTGCTTTTCAAAGAGGACTATAGTGGAACAAAGCTGTCACACATTGGATATGTACATCATGCCTTTGTCTCTTTTTTTTTTTTTAATTCAACAAAAGTATGTGGTGTCTCAGAAATAGATTTTGGCATTCATAGTCCACTGAATCTTAGAGGAAATGAGAATGGCAGAACCACAAAGATGAGCACTACTAGAGGCACTGCTGTGAATGTTGTGATCCTTCAGACCAGTACTGTTTGTTGATAATAGACAGGCAAGCCATGATTCAAAGGGACACCAAAGCCTGCAGGCTAGAGTGATCCTGAGATACAGTAGCTAGTGTATATTTAGCTCTCAGGATATCTGATTTGTATTTTCAAATAAATCCTAACAACATTCAAGTAGAATGCCAGTTTCCCTTGAAATATCTTAAAAGTTAGATTTAAAGTAGGAACACATTTTTTTTTAAAATTACTTAATGAATGCCGTTGCAAATAAATATTTACAATGAGTTTTGTGGCGTTGTCACTAATCAGCAGACCCACAGCTGACTCTGGGTAAAAACTTCTCCTTTCCTCAGCTATTTGCTGACATTTACTTATTTAGTTTTATCATATTGTCTTACTGTTTTCAAAAATGCACCAGACCCAACCCTGCAGCCCACACAAATATGAAAAATGTCTGCACCATTGAGCAATGAATTATTATCAGGTTACTGTTTTTTGTTTTTTTGTTTTTGTTTTTAATCGGCTTTGCTTTTGGTATTACTCTCTGGAATAACTGATGATTGATCTGTTAGTCACCTAAGTTACTAACTGCATTTGTTAGATGCCATAAGTTTTTGTACAGACATTCATGGTCCCCAAAGGATGGACCTTGTTGCCTGTGGTGATCCCCTCAGTTTTTCCTGTTAGGATCACTAACAGGTCAGCATGTTGCTTTGTTCAGTACCCACATCTATTGGCATTCCTATAAATCTTGGCCATACTTTATTTTGAGTGCTAATTACCAAATGTTAGCAGCAGCCTAACACACCATATGCTTGGCTGCAATCTGTTGCCTGTGACATGTAGCACTTCAGTTACCATGCTAGACAGAGATGATGCTTGGAACTATTTCTAGTACTACTGTTTCCCAGTTAATTTGTTGTGCAGAAATATTACAGTGTGTCAGTTTTGGTCACAGCTGCTGTGTCATAATGTGTGAGCTTGCTTCTCACTATGCGCTTGTGAATGACGAAAATGGAGAATGCTGCGGAAAGTGCTTGTGACTGACACTGTTGACCCTGCTGTCCTGTCTTTTCAGATACAATGGACAAAGTTGAAAACAAGCCCCATCTGCCTGGTAAGAATTGTGTTATTTTGGTCCTTATTCAGAGCTCATGCACATTTCTGCAACATTTAGCTTCCCCCTCATTTTTAATCCAAAATAACCTCACTCTAGGAAGACACTAGCAATATCCTGTTTTGCTATTGTACTGTTTATTTGACTGATAGGCATATAAAGATTAGTATATTTATATGCTCAATGTTTGGCTGCATCTCTAATTTACTTGCTCAATTGTATTCTGACTGTTTATGTTTTTTCTCTTATGTTTAGTTCTTAGATAAGGTCGAAGTAGAGATGAGGACATGTGAAGAACCTCGACCACCCAATGGCCCCTCTCCTATAGCTATAACAGCAGGCCAGAGGTAAGCTTCTCACAAATTTTGTGCTAAAGAAACATTTCTGTTGTTTAATACTGTACTACATCCCCTGTCGTGTGCATTTGCAGTGAGTATGGCTTTGCTGAAAAAGTAGTAGAGGGCATGTCTGTTAGGATCAACTCAATTACCATCAAGGTCCAGGCTAAGGCCTTCCACGCATCCTTTGAGCTCTGGCAGCTCCAAGGCAACAGCCTCAACCCCAAATGGCAACGTAGTGATCTTCGCTACACCCGGGTCACTGATCCAAAGAGAGGAGAGGTACTTTATACACACAAACGCTTTCACTTTCCTCCCAACACAGCTTCAGCACTATCCATTTTAGTCGTGTAATGTATTACTGAATATAATGATCCACCACAGAAGTCGTGTTTGCTCATTAAGCCTGCTGTAAATGACTTCTGTGGTGTGTAATCAAGTCACATGTTCTGGTCTTTGGTAGCTGCAGACTATCTTGGGATAAACAGCCTTTTAGAATGAGAGTTTGTAATCCAATTAAAAGCAAATGTCTGTTCCCTTTCTCTTTGGCAACAATCTTTCAAAAATAACCATCACAACAAGTCTCGCATTGTTTATTTTATTTGGTTATAGTTTGATGGTTTTATATGTATATTTTTCATTCAGGTGCTGACATTCAAAGAAATTAACTGGCAAACTCTACGAATTGAGGCAGATGCCATTGAGAGTGATGACCAAGACCTAGGTAGCACCCCTTTAAGGCTCATCACCAACCAGGGACGCATTCGCATTGCTCTTAAACGCAGGGTAAGATTGTATTTGAGCCTTCATCTCCTTGTCTCACAGAGAACTGGTTTCAGATCAGAGACATAAAACCACCAATTAAAAAAAAAAAAATAAAATGTCCTTATGTCATTATTGTTCTGCCCAGATAAAGGACTGTAATGTGCTGGCGTCAAAGCTGCTTTTCATTCTGGATGACCTGTTGTGGGTGCTGACAGACACTCAGCTCAAAGCCATCATCCATTATGCCAAATCTCTCAGTGAAGCAATGGAGAAATCTGCGCAACAGAGGAAAAGCATGGCTGCCGAATCCTTGCAGGTCTTTCCTTACTTTTTCCTTACTTTTTTACTGCATATATTGTAAATCGTTAAAAAATAATTCCAATTTTTAAAACTGTGGCTGTAGTAATTGAGTAAGTTATGTTACAACAACAACAGAAAAGAAATGCTCTCACTGATATTTGATCAAACTTAGTTTTGTTTCTCTATCTTTATGCAAGACATTTTTTCCCCCAGTTTTGTTAAATCATCATCTTGGTCATTTTAAATGTGTTGCCTCTTCTGTGGTTTAGACTGCCCCACCATCTCCCAGCCTCCAGAGTCTGTGGACAGATACCCAACCTGCTCCCACAGGCACCCCCAGCAACATCAGCCAATACTTTGATCTCTTTGATGTCAAAGAGTCTTCTTACCACACCTTCATATCACGCTTGGACTTACACATATGCAATGACAGTTCTTCAGTGGATGAAGGTTAGAAGGAAGTGTCTTACTATGTGCTGCTGTCTTGTAAGTTTTTCTGTGTTGTCGGCACATGGTAATCACTTAAACACATGAAATTGTTCAGCATTTGAAGGGTAATTACTGTCAGGCTGGTTTAAAAACTCTTGTCATGTGATATTGCACAGATGAGCCTCCCCCACCAGGCTTGCAGGGTGCCATGCAGCTGACCTTTAGGAAGCTAGGTTTTGACTACTATCCCGTCCACAGACCTGGTGAGTGTGACTGATTCTTTCTTTGACTCATTTAGCTGCAGTTTACCCTGAAGCTCTGTACTCCTCCCACTAAAGCCACAGCATTCATTCAGGACTAGCTCTTAGGAGGATTACCGTTCAAGCAGACTAATGGCATGGGAGACTGTTCTCAGTGCTGTTACTCTGTGGAATTACTGAAATGTTGAAGAACAGCAGTCACCCTTGGAGCTCATTAAAGTAAATAAACCTTTTAAAAAAGGTTCTTTTTTTAATCTGTGTCATTAAGAATTATACCTGTTTGAAGTATATTAAAAAAAAGATATCAGCATTAACACAGTGGTTATGAATGATATACAAATGTGGTCACACATGTACACATAGTGTGTATTTATACTGTACAGTGTGAACACTGACTTTGAAAAGTATTGACTCCTTTGCTTTTTGTGTTGAATATTTAAATCAAGTAAACATCTCTGTTGCGTTAGGATTCATTTAAACTGATACATTATGGAAAAATTGCAGTCTCTTAAAAAGTTGAGTTTAAGTCACAAATCCATAAATTTCAGATTTCCTTCAGACGTTTTAATTAATTCAGCCCACCAGTTTGATACATGCTGAAATTACACTGAGCAGTATTATTTATTTTAGCGTAGGTTAGAAGGTTTTATAATGACTTTTCCATTGGAACCACAATTAGTTTTACATTTGTGGCTTTGGTTGTGTGTACTCTCCAAGGATGTTTGATTACCACTGCAAGAAAGTACAGTGACAGAGTGAACCGTAATGAGTTATGGGCTTACTAAATCCACAGAATGAAGCCCAGCTGTAAAATTACAGCAGTGTTAGCTTGGCACTTACAAACTTGGTGATGCAGAAAATGTATAAATGTTTATATCCTTCGTTCTAGTCTGCTGCTAAGTCTCGTTTACACTGCTGGAATTTTAGCTACTATAGCAAAGATTAGTAATTTGATCAGGGTATTTATTACCAAGAAATAAAAGTAAAAAAGCCAAAAAAATACTTTTGTTTATATTTGGTGACAAATTAAAGATGTTTTTAATCCTTCTATGGTAGGATACAGGACAGTAAGCTTTAATATTTTAAGTTTCGGAGCTTTAATGTGTGGCATGTTGGAAATGAAAATGAGCATTAAAATAATTAACTTGATTTAAAATGTTTCTTTTACTGCTCTACGTGCCAAACTCCAAGATTCTGCTTCATTAATCTGCTGTCTTGTTTGAAACAGTGTTGCACTTTACTGTCATATTTTTTTTGTGTTCTTTGTAGATTTTTTTTATTTTATTTTATTTTTTTTAACCATCTTATCATCGTCGTCATCATCATCATCACTTGATAGCATCTCTCACTGAAGTAGGCGGCACTCAAAACTGGGTTTCACAGCTCAGTGTTGTAACCACTTCCGTGATACCAAATATCTTTTACTGGAGTTTTATGTTGTGTCAGTCCAGCTGTCACAAAGAAACACTGGCTGTGTTATAACACAACCAGCAACGCACAGCAGCACCAACCACAGACAATATGAATGCATCTTATAAGACAAAGTTTATTAAAAAGCATTAAAATTTAAATCCTCGTTTAAGTTGGGGTATTTGGTGGCCTATAATTAATAAATCCAAAAACCTTCCCTTTATTTAGAAATCTTTTATCGGTCACCTCTTCATATGGAAAGAGGAATGTGGTCAATCCCAAAGGTTTGTAATGTAGCTGGACTACTGTTATTGAAGTCAAGTCATTTAGTACTTGACTTCTAGAAAAGATCCAGTGTGTTCTTGAATGTTTGACGCCTTGATGAAGGCTTGTATGCAGAAACACAGCAGAGTTTGTTTTAGGTTAAACATGACAGTGCCATGAAAATTAAGGCATTTTAAATTTTATATGAAAAATAAGTGCCTTGGAGTTCTTTGATTTAGCCTGATGGTCTCCTGACTTGCCATGTAATGCAACCAGAAGATCAAACTAAAAATAAATAAATAAAATAAAATGATTGTATCTTGGTTGTCTAATACATTCTTTTGTCATATTGTACTTATAAAACATGTGACATTCCCACCAGCTACTGCTGAACTTATCATATGTGTAGGGTTTTTTAGCAGCTGTTGGAATGCTGATATACCAGGGTGATGGCCATTATACCTGTTTAACATCATGATGTTTGTATTCACATTGTGTCATTTCTGACGTTACCATTTCATCACTGTACAGCCTCACAGAGCAGGAACAGTTTACATCCAAAATATATTGTTGAAATCTTTATGTAATAGAAATAATATCTTGAAAATGTACAATAAAGGTTAAAATTTATATAAATAAACAAGTTACCTACTTTAGATTCTTAGATTTCAGCTTTATTGGTTTCTCTGGATTTAAAAACAAAAACCTTTATGGCATGCTGTATTGTTTTCTACGCTCTACTATTGGAAATAATGATTTTCAGTAGTTTTTTGTTGTTGTTGTTAATCTGTATTTTTTCTGATATGCATCATTGTTTTGTGTAGCTATTTAAATAGTAGAACAAATTTTAGTCTCTAAGACTGGTTTAACTGTAGAATGATTGCTGAATCACAACTGCCTCTTGGTGCTATTCTTGCACAGCTGATGGGTGTCGACACTGGGAACGTCACAGTGGAGCCATGGAGGCCCACGCTCAGTGGGCTGGGAAACTACTGCAAGAGTATCAGAGAAGAGTCGAAGCTTCTGGGATCCCTGGTCCACATACTGAAATTCCCCAGTCAGCCAAGGATTCCCCTGCAAAAACAGTACAAGGTATGAGTAATACTTAAGGTACTGCTTATCTTGGTAAAGTTCTTAAACTTTAGTTTAGACTGAGCCCTGAACACAGGTAAAAGTTTTATAGATGGAGTGAAAAGTCAGTGCTCATGATATTAGCAACAGTCATCTTACAGAACAAGTTCAAGTCAAGGTTCACTAAATAGCTTTTAATAGATATAGATATGATTATATAACATTATTCATGCATAGATGAATTACTTGTTTGCCTCCTTCATCACAACGCTCCACTATAAATTATTATCAAAACATATTATGCTGACCATTCACCATAAATATTAACATATTAATGTCACAAATTCTTATAGACAACTTTGCTATTTTACCTTGCAACTGAGCATTTACTCGTGTATTTCAGATGGACAGCCAAGTCCCAAGTCAAGCTCATCTGAAAAAGAGCAGGCAGCCAGCAAGACTTCAGCTGCTTCGGGATCATCACTGAAGAGGCTGCGATCTAGCTGCGTGGTGATCAGGATGGATGATGTTGACATTCACCAGGCAAGCTTTTATCATTGTCTCATTTGATTTACCTCCCCCAACAGAAGCCTTACTCTTTTTACTAACTCCCTAATCCTAAGTAGAAGCAGTTGGGCATTGCAATTGGTTCAAACCACAAAAAGTTCTGGCCAGTTTGCAGTCTTGGAGTCACGTGCTTGGCAGGGCTTATAGAGGAACCAAAAGTCTCTTTCATACCAGCCACATGATATGGCCAATCTGACATATTGGTAGGTCAGCTCAGGGCATCAGGCTTTCTTGAGCTGTGGTAATAGATAAGATAGTATATATATAATTGCAATGATGACTATCACTGCATCACAATGATCCTCGGTGTGATAGGCAAAACAATTAATGAAATGTGGGTAGAATACCTCAGCATCAACACAAAAATCCCATCACATACATGTGACTTCTTTTGTCAGCTGTAATGCCACTCATTTGGAACAGAGAAAACCCCTTGCTAGCTTGAATTAATCATTCATGTTTGTTCTGCATTTTCACTTCAGATATTCTACACTTTTCATCATGAAAGAAAATATCCAGGCTTATTTTAGTTCAAGGCACTTGTAGTTCCTCATTTTTAGAGCAAGAGACACCCAGGGGAAACTGTGTAAATGTTTGGTCTTTAGTTTAAATTTGGGACAGGAAATCGTTTGATGTTCAGGCTCAAGGTGTTTAGTTCTGTTTTCTTAAACCTCCCTCTACATCTGGCTAGTAATTCAGGATCTTTTGCTTCTTAATATGTTTCAAATAAGGCAGTTTAGTCAAAATATAAATCCATTAATACTTTTTTTTTTTTTTTTACATTTAGGTGTCTACAAGAGGCCGCCAAAACAAAAGGACCCAGTCTTTGCTATCCTGTAACCGTAAAGCACTGCATTTACCAGACAACATACCAGCAGTTCATCTGCAGTTTACTGAATACTACTTTCCTGACAATCCCAATCTACCAGGTATTTATATTTTTTTTTTTCATTAATATCACAGAAGAATTACTTCATTTTATGTGTATTGTATGCAATAATACTGGTTTAATTTCCGTATAATTCTGGACTTGTCTGGACTTCCCATATTTGCCTTCTTGCAGTGCCCACCTCAAACCTGTATGCCCAGTTAAACAGCCTCCAGCTTTGTGTAGACCCAGCTAGTGTGTTATGGATTAATTTGTTCACCAGGGGTCTCCTACACACCCTGGACCAGGTCAAAGCCTTCTACCATTTACAAGACAGTAACAAGTCTGATGAGCATGTAGACATCCGCATGGATGCAGCTCAGCTTAAGGTGAATACTCAACTGATTATAGCATGTTAATATTTTCTGGTTTTGGTCCTTTCTTGTTACCAATCTTTGTTTTATTTTGTATAGAATTCTGAGCCAGTCATTTTCTGTTTATTTATATTTTTTATAGCTAATAATACCCTTGGATTCATCCATACTGGACCATCCAGAACGTCCCCAGTCCCTTTCTGTAACTATATCTCAGATGGTTCTCAGCAACACCCCCCACTGCCCTCATGGGTCCAATGTGGACCTCAATACTACATGTGGAAAGTTTGCAAGCTGCACCTTCTTCCAGTCTACACCACCTTGCCCTTACCCCAGAGACCTGAGTGCCTTCCACCCCATTCCTTCCATCTTCCTTCAGCATGCTCAAGAGATGGAGCCCCAGCCTCTGGACAGAAAGCAGCTGCGATCCCAGGACATGTGGTCTCTCAGTCTGTCCCGTGTTACATTAGGCTTTGATGGAGCACGGCGATTCCCCAAAGGCAAAACACAGCCTTTTGTTGAGCCCTTTGCCATGTCTGTGTGGATGTGTCAGCCATGTGCCTTTAAAAGTGGTTCATTGTCTTCCTACTCCAGTCCCAGCAAAATCCATCAGCTTTCTTCAGAGCAGGAGCCTCATCAGCAAGAGGCTACACTTGCTTCGGTCCACTTCCTGGCCCACACAATCACACCAGTGAAGATGTGGCTCAACCACTATCAGTACGTTGCACTGCTCAGGATGAAAGATGCAATGGCCCGCTTGGGAGCAGAGTTGGGCCGGGATATACAAGATGTTAAACAGGCTCATGACCAGAAGACAAAAATGGCTACAGTTTGCCTTGCCCTTGTGGTGGACTCAGTGGAATTGGGTCTGCTTTTACCACCAGCCTGCACAGAACCTGAAGAAGAAGTCCCCCACACTCCTGGAACAGACAGCCCCATAAGTGACTCTGACATCTCCCCATCTCATCACTCTGATGTTGTTCTTGAGGACAGTGGATTAGAAAACGGTATCTCCTCCATCAATACAGTTGGATTTGACCAGGATGAACAAGATGGAGTGGTGGAGGAGGCTTGTGAGGCTGTGGAGGAGGGTCTGGAGGCTCCTGTTCCCTCTCCTCCCCTCTCACCTGGACAGTCTGTAGTACTCTCCAGAGAACCGTCTACCTTCAGCCTTGAGGGAGAGCTGTCAAGCGCCATTAATGTCACCAAGGATGTGACCAAAGATGCCATTAGTGCCTCGCTGGACTTGACTAAAGGGGCGTTTTCAATAACAAAAGATGCCTTTAGCATGTTGAGTCGTGGCTCGGGGATGAGCAAATTGTTCAGTCCACAGGCAAAGTAAGTGCTAGTACTCTCCTGCTTAATGCTCATGTTTTTCATTGGATTTCCCTTAATCGCCGTTTGTGTCTGTGTATGTTCGTAGGGAACAGGTTCAACGTTCAGAAGAGTCTCGTCAACAATCCATGAAGCCGTCTCCTTCCCAGCATTCCTTTGACAGTGCTATCTTGGATGGCAGCCTGCCTGATGAAAATCTTTCTGTGGATAGTGATATCAGTGACAATTTTGTTGTCCTCTTGGACTCAGGTGTTTAAATACTACCAAGATTCTACATATATTTCTCTGACATGCACAAGTGGCATTTACCATAACTTTGTTTCTTGTTCCAGAATCGGGAATGGAGTCCATGCGCCCAAACGGCACACCTGTTGGCAGTCGAGGCAGCCCAGCCCCAGGGACAGAGGGAGGCTCATCAGCTGACCTTAGCAGTTCCCTGTCCCAAAGTACAGAGGATGTCTCTCAGGACACGGTGGGTTATTGTGATCATAAAACAAATTTCAGAAGTAGTTTAAATTTGAATTTAATTTAGTTGAAATTTAACTTGTGTTGTGCTGTTGTACAGTCCTCAGTGTTGTTGCTGATCCTGAGTGGAACAGCTTGTACCATTGAGGTAAAAGGAGAAGACCAAGTTGTGGCTGTTGAAGCACAGACTCTCACCCCTGTACACATGGGTAATGTCAGACTGTCAGACGTGCTTGCTGGTGTCATTCAAAGTAAGTGATAATCTCTCATGCTGAAAAATAATTTCAGTTCTCTGTTCATCTATGCCATGACCTAATTTCATATGTTTACTCATGACTCGTGTTTTTTTTCCCTGTTTACTTATCTGTGGGTTGATAATTATATTCAGAAAAAACTAAATTATGTTTGATTCATATTGTGATTGGGCTTAAGAAAAATCAAATATGAGTACATTCTGCTCTGTGGTCTTTAATAGCTTTTTGGCTCATAAACAATTCTTCATAGTGAACCCCTAAAAACATACTGTATACAGTGCTGTGAAAAAGTGTTTGCCCCCTTCCTGATTTTTTTTTTAAAAAATATTAACCACATCAAACAATATATTAAACAAAGATAATCCAAGTAAATACAAAATTTTGTTTTGTATTTGAGTTTTTAAAAAGTAAAATTACATTTTTAATTTAAATGTAAAAATTACTCCAAGAATACTCAATTTTCATCCAGGAAGTCACAAAAGAACCCAGAACAACTTAAGATCAGCAGGTCTGACTTGCCTTAGTTAAAATCAATTTTTTGTGATTCAACAATAAGAAAAAACTGGGCAAAAATGGGATCTATGGAAGGTTTCCAAGGTCAAAGCCACTACTGACCAAAAAAACAAACAAACAAAGGCTTGTCTCACATTTAGCAAAAAACATCTTGATGATCCCCAAAACTTTTGAGAAAATACTCTGTGGACTGATGTTACAAACTGGACCTGGACGACTTGCCGTAATTGATGGAAACATGAATTTAAAAAAAAAAAAAAAGGTTTTGGAGTGGCCTAGTGCTTTGATATGACCTTAAATCTCCATTCATGCTCATAAATCTTCCACTGTGGCTAGATTAAAAACAATTCTCAAAGAAGAGTGGATCAAAATTCCTCTACAGCGTTGTGAAAGACTCACCGCCAAGGGTGGCACAACCAGTTTTTAGGTTAAGGAGACAATAACTTTTTCACATAGGGCCAGGTGGGTTTAGATACTTTTTCACTTAATAAATGAAATCCTCTTTTAAAAACTGCATTTTGTAGTTACTCAGATTTTCTCTAATAACAAAAGTTATTTGTTCTGAAACATGTATGACAAATATCCAGAAACCTAGAAGTTAGTAAGGAGGGTTTCACAGCACTGTATGCACATATTAGCTCAGCTCAAAAATTAAACTAGATTAGTTAATGTTGGGAGAGCATGCTGGATCCTGAGTTCTGTGTGCATTCTCAGTATGGTTTACAAATGTACCTTTTTTTTTCTTTTGTTGTGCAGCACCAGTTTTGCCAGTCCAGAAGCAGAGTAGGGAGGGTAGCAGTGCCTCTCCAGCATTGTGCATGCGGGCGGAAGTGGGCCCAGCTGCAGCTCGGCGCTCTGCTCTGGCTGAATCGCAGGGCTTTCTGGATGTGAGAGTGCAAGACTGTCAGGCTGAGTTGTTAGCCTCAACAGTTACTAACATTGGTCCTTTCCTCGAAGACGAATTCAGCGTTGACGGTCAGCCAATGAAGTTGCACATGAGCAATGTCACCATCACGATGAAGGTAGGCGTCTTTCTGTCCTCATGGCATGTGAATTATTTTGCTTTAGATGTTGGTATCTATTGAATCACAAAAACTCCACTAATGTACTTTCAACATCAACCTTTAGAAACAACTTTTTAAAAATTAATTAATTAATTTTTGTTTCAAGGATGATGGTCCCAGAATATACCCCACAGCCCCCCAACCTGTTCCAGCCACATTCATTGTAGATGAGCTGGTTCTTGAGCGTAGTGATGATGGCATCATGAGAGTCAGAGGTGAGCAAGAAAATAACTTGCTTTTCAACGTGAATTTTGTTCACCATGATGAATTTTAGATTCTTGATCACGAACCTTGAAACCACAAAGACCCAGCTATAGAGTATCAGCTGTCACAGTTTCAAAGAAACATGAACAGAAACTCATCATCTCTATTTTCCTTTCTGGCTGCAGCTGGAGATGGAGGCTCTAAAGCGTTGGGAGATTTCCCTGAAGCTGGTGGGGATAACCCTAACAACTCTTTTGCTGTCCAACAGCAGAGCGAGGTAATGTGTATATAATGTTGTGTTGCTCTGTAACATACGGCTTTCTGGGGCTCAAATTTGTGTGTGTATCTTTGAATGGTATTAATTTTTAGTGGGGTCAACATATTTAAAACTCAGCTCAGTTAGACTAACAGTTTCTAGTAATTTTTAAATACAGGTGTAAAGCTAGTGCCCTCTTACTTACAGCGATGTGTCTTAAATACACAGGGTTATGTAATGGTAGTGCTTTCAGAATCACTTATCAGCCCGCATGGTCTGTAGCTAACTAATCCACTAATCCTGTTGTTGCAGATACAACCACTGGAGTCCCAGCTCTGTGAGGCACAGGCTGCCCTTACTCAGGCTCTCAGAGAGAAAGAGCGCCTCCTGCTGGAAGTCAGGAAGTATGACCCCACGTTTACCCTCTGAACTTCTTTGTGCTTGACTTCTGAATCTGTCGCTGCTGAAGAATGCTGATGGGATTGGTCAGGCTGAATGTCGGGAACCAGCATGACTCACTCATGTCTGGACATCAGCCATGTCTCAAAAGAAGAGGAATCCAAGATGAGTGTTTGAATTACTTCCCTTGTTTTATTTATGAAATTACAAAAAAAAAGCCACTTATAACAATTACTGAATGGGGAAGTTGGTGAACTAACATAGGTACATTAATTGTACTGTTTTTAAAAACTGTCTAGATAGTTCTCACTGCTGTATACAACTCTTCTTCTTCTGGTTATTTCTCATCCAAATAAGTGTGGATGGTAAACTTGTTGTGTGGTTTTAGTGTTTTGTCATGTAGCATGCAAAGGTACATATTATTAAGCTTTAATTCTCTCTAGTGATTGTTTGCATTAAAAAAGTATTACACACATAAAACATGCCAAAACCTCTTTTCACATGCACTGACACTGCCAGACAGCTGCTAGTCATCTCAATACTTCACAAAACATATTCTCAAGCATGCTGCCTGAACAGTGCTAATTTACATGTAGCACAATACATATTGACAGTAAGAGAGCTAGACTTAGTAATAAAGATTACTTTTGTTAATTGTAAAGTAAACTTATGGGTTTTTTTCCCACTTAGTTGGTGGAAAAATGTGTTTTGACAAGTAGGAAAAAAGCACTTTAAAAGGAGGGAGAAAAAAAAAAAGCTTACCTCCACTGCTTTCATGGCGAGCCTGATTCATTTCAAGTTCCACCTGGTTATTTGATCAACAGGGGGGCATGGTTACGCACAGAGGCTTAATCATTCCCCAGTGTTATGTATATATATATATATATATATATATATATATATATTTTTTTTTTTTTTTTTTTTTTTGTACTATTTTTTTT
>VUQG01003515.1:34069-50469 GCA_015106755.1 Etia nguti
GATAAGTTCTTTTTCATTTTGAGCTGTATGTTATCTGCATTATTGGCTCACCACAGTTTGAGTCTTGTTTTTCTCTCTGCTGACAGATAATGTATTTTTTTAATCATGAAGTTTCCGTGGTTTACACAGCCAGTGTGTTACACGCGATACTAAAACCTGCAAAGAAAGAATTAAAAAAAAGATTCATTTTGTTGAAAAACAGTCGACTCTTTAAAAACATAAAGCTTATAGTATACTTATAGCCTGTCTAAATGCTGCCTCTCATACAACCCGCAGGTTGCCTGTCTGTGCTGAAGTGTATGTCAATCATGCAAAATTGCTCCCTTGGGTTCCCCGGTAACAGCCGCCTTCGTCTGAGGGAGAAGTGTGAAGGCAAAGCTCGGGGTGATGCGCCACCGTGTTACTTAGTGAAGACTGCAAAATTTGCTTGAGATTATTACATTAAATTCTCCTAATTGGAAATCCAATTCAGAAATGTCATGCAGTGAAGGCTGACTCGTCTCATCCTCACTGCTCCGTGGGCGTCTGGCGAGCCCATTGTGTCATCTCATTTGTCTTGAGCAATCGGTGTTTGGCAATGGGATCTCTGGGAAATTATTGGCTAGGCTTGGGAGGAAATGAATGAATAGCTGGTGTGTAGATCTAAAAAGCTTCTGGCTGGGGACACCTGAGAATACTGGACAGGCTCTTATAAGAGTTTGCATGAGTGCTGACTCTGACTGGCTGCTTTGGAGGGCTGTTTCTGTTGTGCATGACATTTGATTTAGTTTCCGCAATGAAAATGTCAATACATCTAAGGGTATTACAGTGGATTGGTACAGTGGCACAGGCTGTGGGTTTGTATGTGCATGTTTTTCCAACCTCTTTTTATCAAAATCTCTTTGCAACCCATTCATCATCCATTGTTAGAAAGTGCAGGCCTGTAATCCTGTCAGAGGAGATTTGATCTGTGGCTAAGACAGCTTTCTTTGGCAAATTTTCGCCTGGTCTGGTTGTGTCAGCTTGTACCTCCGCTTGATTCAATGTCCGTTCACTTCTACTTGTGTAATAACACTTTTTCCTTACTTCAAGTTGCTTTTCAGTCTCAGTTATATAATGACAGTTATTGCTGTTGTCAGTTGCTGTTTGTATTTGACCTTGTCCATTCAATATAGTGAAAAACCTACTTGTTTATCGCATAAATGAAACCACGGGCGATGCAGATGAGTGAGCTAATCAACTTCAGTCCCACTCTTTGAAGTGTTTTGTTGTGTGTGTGTGTCCTTCTGCTAGATTGTTAGCGTTCTTGCTCTGGAATGGAAAGCATGTTACGACTTGCAGTGTTTTTGTTTAGCAGGCTGTTGTACAGCTCTGCTCGGCTGAATGTCTGCTTTCCCAGGAGGCTGCATCCCAGCCGTTGCCATGGTATAGACACTGACCCCCGGCGTGTTTAACACCCCTGCCGCCCCAAACATTTGTTCCATGGTGCTCCATTAACACCGAAACGAGCTGGGCAGGGCTTCCTCAAGTAGTAAGATCACAGTGGCTGCAGTTTTGTTAACTCATATTTAAGTTACACGAATTAAATTTTAGGGCATATATTTACTTGTTTTTCCTCCATACTGTAGTTTTTACTAGAAGCCCTATGACCGTTTTTGAACCCAGAGGTGTACAGGAAGAGACCAACACTAGTATTTCCTGGCCCAGGTCATCCAAACACAAGCAGCTGCAGCAGTTAGACCGGAGGTAAGACAAGTCCCTGGCAGGGAAAGTGCTTGCCCACTGAGGGGAAATTAACGGAGGAATGCATGGAGTCCTGGACAGACGCTCTGAGAGCTTAGCCAGATGAGGGTTCGTCTCCCAGCTCCACAGCCATGTCCTTTGTCCCACTGACAAAGCGTCGAATGGTGCTTTTCATATTCATTTCAGCCCCAAAAAGACCATTCTGGGGCTTTTCTATACTTTTTTAGTTTTACAAAGAAAATTGAGCTGTCATTTGGACTGAACTGGACCACCTATTAAGAAGAGTTCTCATTTAGGCGTATGCTTCTAAAAGACGTTGACTGAAACAAGTGGGGCTTTTTCAGTGTTTGGAGATAAACATCGGCTTAAGATATTCACGAAGGTCTCTTGAAATATAGTTTCCCTAAGGGATGTTTTTTTGCTTTCTGAATGGTCGCTAGGATCATCAGGTTTGATACTTGGTTAGCATTTTAAGAGGCTTGGGCAAAACTCCAGATCTTTCCATCCCATTACATCCACAATTTCTGGCTCATCCCAAGCAGACCCATGCTGTCAGGCTGCTGTCAGCCGAGAGAATATATGCTGCAGGAGAACTAGCACCTACTGTCCTTTTGAAAACACAATTTCCTCTAGCTTCTCTTTGTATTGCGACCCGTGTGCAAGTATGTGTGAAGATGCGTTGCAGGGATGATGTGTGTACAAAATGACGGGCTCTCAGCGGGGGTTGGACACCCACTGTCCTTAGCATCTTCAGAAATGCTGGACATTCATGCAAAATGTCTCTCTGCTGGCATTTTGTGCAGAAGGACTGTGTTAAGAAGGTAGCTTCTACTTTTTCACAACCACAAAGAGCCTCAAATCATTCCCCAGTAGAAATCTGGGCCAGCAGCAGGCATGGCAGTTACGTTTCATCATTTGTTGACCTCTGAACTGAAAGAATTTGTAGCTGCTTCAACCCAGGAGGGAGCAGTGGTAGCTGGGAAATCTAACACCACCGTGTTAGCATTCCGAGAGCATCTGAGTTTTGGATGCTCTGCTCTATGCGTTGTGTTTCCGGCTCGTGTTTGTGTAGCCTGAGAAAGCAGGCTGAAAGGCACTCAGTAGTGATGAATTCCACATATGTGTGAGAGGTGGGAGCAGAAACCGACAAATACAGCATCCCTTCCATGCAGTACGTAGCCCTCCATATTTTAAACTAGTGGTGGTTGGCTAAAAATAGATTTCATCCAAGTGGGTCAAGGGGTTCTTCATTAGCTTTGTGGGGAAAAGGCTGCTTTGAACCGCTCTGAAATTAAAATATAATTGTAAGGAGACCAAACAAGGAATATTTATAACAGAAATTATTTTTGGTCAAGCTATTTCACAGTATTTCTTAATATTGCCTAAAAATTAGGAACACTGATATTACTCAACATCTGCATTGTCTAATGACATCTGCTTATCTGCCAATAAAATGACTTTTTCAACAAACAGTGGCTGTTTATCTGCTGTGCTACATATATTTTGTGCTGCCTAGATGTTCAAAGACTTTATTTTACTTTGAATATAAAACCATAGCCCCAAATTGGGGCTATGAATAGATATAGATAAAATGCTGTCTTTAGACTTTCTATCTGCTCTTCCTGCATTAAAGAAACAGAAGTTGATAAGACAGCTACACACAGACACCTACACTGACTCTTATGTTCGTGTGTTTATGTGAACCTTATTTAACACCAGCTACTAAAAAAACGTTTAGTAGCAAATGGACAAATATAAACTAAGGTTGATGAGCTTGCTATTTCTGTGTGTGTGTGTGTGTGTGTGTGTGTGTGTGTGTGTGTGTGTGTGTGTCCATTTTGAACATATTTATAAGAAGAAACGTTCTTGTTGTGTGTAGGCCCACATGTGTTTGCTGGCTACTTGCAGCCCCCAGCCCAGACTTTTTCATTCGCCTTGCCTTCTAAGTGGCGTCCTCTTTTATCTCACACTCTGCTGCTCTCAGCAGACTTCTTGCCCACCTGCTGGGCCCACACCAACCTCTACTCCACCTCGAACTTAAAACATGTTCTACTTGAAGCCAGATTAATGACACTGCCCCCAGTATGTTGACACAGGATACAAATTTGCCTCAGTCTTTTTTTTTTAATTCCCCTTTGCTTTGGTCTTTCTGCAAAATGTAAGAAGGAAACCTAACAAAGTTCTCTGGGCTGATTTAACCTGTGACTAAGCAGATTCACACCAGACTGTACCTGTGAAACACAGAAATGCATCTTCTTCCATATTCACACATACTGATCACCACAAAGATAGGAAGATTAGTCTCAGACTCATTTTAAAAGTCATTGTGTCAAATTTAAAGAATGACTGTGCAGGTGAATTTCTTTTCAGCATAATGAAAATCTTAAATAACTCCAAATGGATTCTACAGAAAATCAATTTCAAGAATTGGCTTGTGTGCGTAACAGAAAATAACCATCTATCAATCCAACAAGATTTGAGCTGAAACTGAATATGAGCTTACTCTTTCAAACAAAAGGCTCAGTGGATACCAGGGCAAACAGTCGGATCTGTGCGCAGGAGCATCGGCTGTGAATCTGCGATTTAAAGGGTTCTTGTTCCATCTCATTCTGTTCTGTTCATTTTCTTTTTATGTCTACCTACCTTACCTCCAGCATTTTCCATGCAAATCATCTTGATTATGCTGCCTCTCACTGGACTGCTCTGATCATAGTGGGCATATGACATATATTCACACCTCCTGCTGTAACACAGTTGCACTGTGAAGTGCTCAGCGTGGTGTATTTATGAGGCATGAAGTCTTAATCAGGCTTCATCAAGACTGTGTTGGCTGGTGAGCTGCTGCATGTCTGTCACACAGTTTGATCCATTTGAAGTGTTTCAGACTTTTGTAGCACTAAAACAAGATTGATACTGTTCACAAGCCTTGTTGAAATGTTTATCGTCACAGTTAAGATTTCTGAAATGAATGAGACTGTTCATTTATTTAACTAATTTCAAAGACCTCTTGCCTCAAGGATTCTTTTTGAAGCGCTTTAATCAAAGTGGGCGATCAGTGGGTCCTCCACTTTGATCCGAGCTAAAATATCTCAGCAGCGACTATGTGGCTTGCCTTGAAATTATGGCTAACCCTAGTCCCCAGAGGATACAGCCACAAGTAGAACCACAAGGCTTTCATTTGTGGTTCAGAGTAAAGTCTGCTGACAACTATTGTAGTGATTGTTATGATATCTTGTAGAGATATTTGAGTCCCCCTCAGGATTCCCTGTAATAACTTAGGTGATCTCTTAACCTGTTGCGCAACACTGTTCTCACTGGGATATTTCTGCTATCTTGAGCTGTATTTGTGTGTACGCCTTAGTCAATGCTCCCTGCTTTGGTGATTATCTTCATTGATGAATGTTGCCATAGTCATTTAGCTAACAATAATGTACCTAAACACAGAGCTGTTGGGCGTGAATAAAATTCTATTTGATACCTAATACAAGATGGGCTCACTAGGAGTTCTAGAAAATGAAAGTTTCTCCGTAAATGGTCAAAACAATAAACCACATGACCAAAAAGTTCTCTTTAAGACTTGTTAGTCATAGACTTGTTGAAGCCGTGCCATACTTGTGTCATGCATTTCAAATTTAGTTGCCTAATAAGTTTCCCTGTGCCAGCTAACTCGTTATACTGCTTTGTAGCTATAAACACGCTCTCCTGTAATTTCATCTGTAACAATGTGTATGATGAGCACGTACTGCTTAATTACAGTCATAGCTCTTCGGTCCTAACATCAATTAGATGTTAGCATCTTTTTTTTTTCTTCTTTGTTTATTAAGTCAGTGAGTGTAGTACTCAGTAGGCATAGGGAACTCTGGCCAGTGCTTCAGTCTCTGCTCAGGAGAAGATGTTCGAGTAGACTATTTGGCAGCAGGGCATCTGGTTTCAGCACCCGCCAGCAGTATGCATAATTAAGCCCAATTTCCCTGACGGTGGGCGACATGTGCCAGTCACTGCTGGGCTCAGTGCCCTGGCCTAGACTAATCCCTGGCAGTGTGGTTACACTGCTAATAGGCTGGAGGGCAAATCTGTTTATTTGACACTGGGTTCACACACACCTGGGTTCTTATTTGCTTAAACCTACTACTGCATTGTGCCTTGCTCTTTTCCCGGGGCTCAATGAATAAACATTTACATGCACTGTATGTCATTTTTACAACTGGTGCACCCTCAAGTTTAAAAATTAGATATTTGATTACATAGTGTGGGATTATAGTGTTTGTTATGTTTAACTCCAAACTAATAAAAATCCTTATAGTATCTGACATAACTCTGGCAGAAATAATGTGCTAAAGCACTGTAATTTACATCACACTGTTTCTTAATAATAAAAGAGCTACACGTAATGTTAACTAATGTAGATGTGTGCAAACGAATGCAGCTTTACTGTAAATAAGATAAAAGTTCACTGGCTCAAAACGATGTAAGCTTTTGGGAATGTTGATCAAATAATGCTGAGATTTTTATTATACCTGTAGTGCCATGATTTTGCATTTTTGCATTTTGCATATTTCTGACACTTAGACAAAGATAACCCGATAAATTATGATTTTATTCATTAAGAGAACTTACTTTTTCACATATAGTCAGCTAATTGCCCCCTAAACTTATTATTGATTGTACCACCCTTGGCAGCAAGAACTTCAGTCAAGCATTTGTGATAGCTGACAATGATGTCGGTGCCAGTGGAGGCAATGTCTTTTACTTTTCTGTAGAGGAGATATGGTCCATTCTTCTTTGCAGAAATGTTTTACTTCATCCACATTGGAGGGCTTTTGAGCGTGAATGCCAAAGCATGTCAATCTGATTTAAATTCGGACTAATCCAAAAGCATCATTTTGGTTTTTTATAAGCCATTCAGAGGTGAACTGATCATAGTACTTCTGGATAACCTGAGTGAGCTTCAGGGCACAAACTTAGAGCCAGACATTTTCCTTCTGGATTTTCTGGCAGAGAGCAGAATTCATGGTTCCATCAGTTACAGAAAGTTGTCCCAATTCTGAAGCAGCAAAGCAGCTCCAGACCCATCACACTACCACTGCCATGTTTGACTGTTGGTATGATGTTCTCTTTATGAAATACTGTATTCATTTTCCTCAGATGTAACAGGAGTCAAACTTTTGTTTCATCAGTCCACAGAATATGTTCCCAAAAGTCGTGGGCATCATCAGAATGTGTTTAGGCAAATGTAATACAAGCCTTTGTGTTCCTTTTGGTCAGCAGTTGTTTTCACCTTAGATGCCATTCATGCCTCTTTCTTATTGTTGAGTCATGAACTCTGACCTTAAGTGAGGCGAGTAAGGCCTGCTGTTTAGATTTAGATTTTATTCCGGCTTCTGTTCTGACTTCCTGGATGAGTTGTTGATGCACTCTTGGTAGGCTGGCCACTGCTGGGAAGGTTTACCAGTATTCAGATTTTCTCCATTTGTGCATAATGGTGCTCACCATGTTTCCTTGGAGTCCCAAACCTTTTCCAGACTGATATCAGTGACTTTGTTTCTCATCTATTCCTGAGTTTCTTTTGATGGTTGCATGATGTGTTGCCTTTAGTCTGCTTCTACTTTATTTAAGTGACTTCCTTCTTTAATGGGTCTGGCAGTAATCAAGTCTGGGTGTGGCTAATAAACTTGAACTCAGCTTTCCAAAAAATGTAGTTGATCACACTTAATTCATGATTTAACAAAGAGGGGCAAATACGTTTTCCACACAGGGCCAGGTAGGGTTGAATAGTTTTTTCCTTTTAACATATGGAATTATCATTTAAAAGCTGAATTTTGTATTTACTTGGATTATATTTGTCGAATATTAGAATTTGTTTATATAAAATAATGAAGTGTGACAAATATGCAAAAGAACTAAGAAATCCGAAAGGGGCGTGATCAGGGTGCTATTCATTGCTGACTCGCTTTAGATGAGTCAGCAACCCATACGGCCTTTGTACCCAACACCCAACATTAGGTAGCAAATTTAGTCATGGGGTTTCCCAGCCCATCTATCAGAGGCTAAAACAATAAAAAATTCAGATACCTTGATTTTAATACTGTTTGAACATTTGGGATGTTTGATGCGCTAGTCTCTGTTTTGTAGTTATTTTTTAATGCAATAATGGTACATAATATATCTCTATTTGTACGTCATAAATATGAATGATTTCCAAAGAATTTTATATTTTTTCATTAAATTTTTGGCTTTAGCATGAAATACAAACATTTAATTTGTAAGCTGTGTGCTGTTTAAGCATTTTAAGCAACAAATATTCAAAGCAATGGGACTAAAATGGGATTTTACTTATCCCATTATATTACTTATATTACTGGGTTTATTGAATATAGATAAAAGTGGATTACAAATTTGATTTATTTACCATGTATTCAACATGATTTAATTTCAAGACTGCAAACCACACTTCAATGAAATGAATTGGTGTAAATAAATAATAAATCAGTGACATTTGGACTTGAGGTAAAGACAAAAGTTTATTATTAAGCCTAAATATTCAGTACATATGACTAATATTGTTAAACCAATAAAGACAGTAAATAAAAGATGGAAAATGCTCTTATCCTTCCTCCTCTCTTCGTAGCCAGGCTTTGTACAAAACAGAATTACAGACCTCCAGAATCGCTTTCAAACTTAGGCCTCATCCTGCTGATATTCCCTCAGGCAAATTAAGGATTAGCTCAGCCTTTCAAACAGGAATTCCTCAGTCAGTTCCCATGAATATGCCCCCTCCCAAACCAAATCAACTCTGTTTTGACCATTGCCCAGCTATGGGCCTAAGCCCCATCCCTCAGTTAGGTTGGTTGTGAGCCGTAGTAAGAGGATGAAGTGGATTGTCGAGCACCACTCTGACTCATGCCCTTGAGTACCACGCTGCCAAAATGCTCAGAGGACGTAACACTTGTACTGCGCTTAAAGCTGCTGCTGCAGGCACCTCTGTTAATAGCAAACTGAAATACTATGACAGTGAGAAAATGTAATGAGCTGACATCTTCATTCCCTCTGCGTGGAGGTGATTTTGATAGGATTAATGATCAGCCATGTCCCCGATTAGAACTGAAATATTATGGCAGTAGAATAATGCGGCTTGGGATGTATCGTGCTCCTGTTTGGGTTTTTTTTGGTTGTTTTTTTGGGGGGGGGTCATGAGGATGATGTGAAACAATGTTTGTTTCTGTGTGGTATTTTTAGATTTCCCCTCTTTTTCTAGTGGCAGTAACACAACAGAGATTCATCACAGATGAGGAAGACCAATATGTAACAGCATCCTAAAAATACAGGCTCAAAGGTTATGACTTAAAATGTGAAAGGGAAATCTTGCAATATGATTATGATACAGCTGACTTCTGTCTCGCGCAATGTTTCTTTCTGGAAGATTGTCAAAATTCTGGATGTGGATATACTACAGGATATATAAAAGTGCACAGTACAGTGTTGCCTTTACTTGTGTATGACATTGAATGCACCAAAATCAAAGGTGCATGATCTTGCATCTCTCTTCTTCTCTTTTTTTTTTTTTCAGCCCTGTGGCAGACTTTGTTTAATTCTCCAGTTGTAGTCACTGCTCTGTTCATGTTTATGTTAATTTGTTTATGGGATTTCTGCTTTAAGCAGTTATATAACTCTTTATCTAGGACAGCAACTAGAGGTCTGTTTCAGTCTCCCTTTCGATGTGTTCAGTGGACAAGCACAGGACAGTGGTGTTGTTCTCTTTACTGCACATTTCGTTACTTTTAAAAGACAGGAAGTGAATTTGTGTGTGTGCCTGAAAAGTTGACATAATCATAGCTCACAGATTTTCCACTCTCTAACAGAATTTTATCTGTCCCTAACATTTCTTGCCACATGTTCCCACTAGTATTTCCTCCTGGCACTGCTTTTGATATCCCACTTCATGCATGCTGCCTGAGTAGTTGGGATGACACCCAGAAAACCTGCTGCAAGAAATAAACAGCTTAGGTTATTATGAGTTGTAGAGTGGTGCATCTCTGCGCGTCCATGCTCTGTCAGGCCCATTGTTCTGCAGGCTACAGAGCCCTCCAAGACACTTATTTAATGAGACGGCTCTGACTGTGTAATTGCAGGCTGTTCTGAGAGCTATTATGGGAGATGTATTTTAGGGGGGCAAAACAGCCATTACTGCGGCAAAAATGAGCCGTGAATGTGGAGCAAAGTCACACTCTGTCAGTGGCATTGATATAAGAGTGAGCATCCATTGCCACACTGTCTAACACACTGATTATGTTACAGATCGGTCCTCAGTGTATCTTTAAATGTGTTCAACTCCCAGACCGTGTGTTTAAATTTGTTTCTACATTATAAAGAGTTGGATATAGCCTGTGTTGCTGCTATTCTTTTGCCTGGTTCTCTCCAGGCTTCATTCATAGAGGTCACTTGCTTGCTAGCATAAAAATTCCAACCAGTAATAATTTATGAAGCTATCCAGCTGTCAAAGCAGTATTTTGCATTTCAGACATCTTTCCCAGAATATATGAAAAACAAAATAAATTTTTAAAAACTTCTCATCTCTTTTTAAACAAATCTTCTTACATTCATGATAGATTCTCTGTGAGGCCCAGCTGTTTTGCTCCAATTCTCTTTCAGTATGCCAGATGACTCTGGTCTCACATATTTGGTTCACTAGTGCTGGGATTTCCTAGTCACATGATTTATTTAGGATGTTTTAAGGTCTTCCAGAGAGCCTCACTATCCCGTCCTGGCACTCTATCTCTCTTTTAGCTCTTGAAATTACTCCCACTACTCCTTCTTTACCACCGCTCCTGTCATCATTCTCCTCCCTCCTCCCCACAGGGCTCTTTGCAAATTAAAAGAAACAAACCAATCTAAGCTGACAGCTGAGTTCAGCTCAAATAAATGAAAGGCCAGCAGTGGTTTAGCTCTCTGTCTTACACTTTACCCCATCGGTGCCTTTTGGCTTCATCCCAAGGCTTTGTTTATTGTTAGTTAGATTACATAACAAAAGCCTATTCTACATCAGGACCTTGGCCAGAATAATCAGGCTTTGGTTGCACAGACTTATTGTAGATGAGCTCATCTTAGTGGCTTCCTATTGCTGGCAGTACTTTTTTCTCTCTCTTTCTGTATTCCTAGTTTGATGGTGCTTTTGGCCCAGTGCTTCCTCATTCCTGTCATCCCACATCTTTATAAAGAATAAGAGAGAACATGCAGGTTTGCCAGCACCTTAAAGTAGATGTAGCCGTGAGAGACTGGAGCCGTGAGATAGCAATCAGAATAGCAACAGTCACACCCGTGGATAGACTTTACAGAGGAATGGGCAATGTTTGTTTGGTGTAGGGTATTGTATTCCTGTTGTGTATTGCCTGTGTTGTGGAAAACTGACAATCCTTTCTGCTTTTCAGTATCTGGAGAGGCCCCAATGTGAATTGTGTGGACAGCACTGGATACACCCCTCTTCACCACGCCGCCCTTAATGGACACAGGTAGATTAGCGTTTGGAATTCAGGAATTCTTCTGTCTCAGTTCTTGTGTTTATGCTCTGAAATTTAATGCAGTCTGGCCTGGCAGACCGCTGCCCAACGGGGAAGATGAATCTATTGATTGTTTACTACGGCTCTGAGTATTTATTATTGTCGTTTTTATTGTTGGCTTTTTCTGACCTGCCCTGTATCTTTATTCGTCCACAGCGAGGTGGTGGAGGTGCTGCTAAGAAACGAGGCTCTGACCAACATCGCAGACAACAAGGGCTGCTATCCTCTCCATCTGGCTGCGTGGAAGGGAGATGAGCATATCGTAAAACTTCTCATTCACCAAGGACCTTCACACCCCAAACTCAACGAGCAGGTCTGCCCGTGCACTTAGTCCTCCGTGTTAATGTGCATGTGTTAATGTTGGTCACTCTTACACTTCTGGTTTTGCTTGTACGTTCCTCATGCAGTACATGTAAGAGAAAACAGTATTGAAATGACTTCAATTTTCAATATGTGTCTGCAGCAGACACATAAAGGCCTAATGGAAATTTCCTTGCCCTCTTTTACGCTAATGATTCTTTGCTTTTCAGCACATTTGATCTCTGCTAGTGTCAAGATGACCTTTCTGATGGTTTAAACATCGACTATACAATGTTTATCCTCTTCTAAATAGACTAAAGTGGACATTTTTGCAAGAAAAGTCATATAGAGATTGTAAGATTCTAGTGCAGCATGGCATGTATTTGAATGAGATGAACGTTAAAAAGACTGTGATGAGAGTACATGAACTCCAGTGCATCTTGAGTCTCAACTTCTCCTTTGATAATGTGATACTTGAAGTGCTTTGACAGCTTGCTAAAGTGAAAAGTGCTTGTTTCCTCTAACCATTTTAACTGTTTTAACTCCTACATTTGATATTTTATTTGGTTGCTTACTGCACAGATAGCTTCCAGACTGAAACCATCCCTGGCCTATCCTATTTGAGATGAGGAGAAATGACCCATAATGAGCTTTGCAAACCTAGTCAGAAACATTCGGCCAAACAAGCATTCATCTATAACCACAAAGTCACTCAGAAATATCTTAGTTTCATTTTGTGTCATTTCTCCCTGCCTGTTCATGACATCTGATTGTTTATTAACTCGTTTGATTTTTCTTCTCCTTTTTATTTAGTTTGGCTCATTTGTGATCATCACTCATTTGTTCATTGCTTGTCTGAACCAAAACCATCGACCTATCTTCTCTTCCTCCCTCCCAGAGCTCTGTAGACCATAAAGAGTTCAAACGCTGTGGGCCCTTTGACCCCTATATTAATGCCAAGGTGTGTACACAGTGCTGCCAAAACATTTCCTTTAAACCTGCTTCTTTGCTTTACTGCTGTGTTGGCTTTCTGTGCTTGGGTGTGTTTGTCGCTGTTGCTTGTGGGGTAACTCTGCTGTAGAGATATGGGGAGGCTTTTAATTTCGCTGCTATCAGTCAATCTCTGCTCTCATGCTTTCTCCACATGTTGTGATCTCCAGTTATATTGAGATGTTATGTTTACCACGGGGGACTCTGTTGTACCAGCCTCTTGATCATGGTTGTGAATACATAAGGTTTTGCATTAAAATGCCCTTGAAGGTTTAGTAAATGACTGTCTTCCAGGGGACGCTGTAGGTCATTTGTGAGTCTTTTTCCAGTGGGTGAGAAAAACCTGGTTTAAGTCCCGTAAAGTTGTTGGCAACACACAGTCAGCTGTAGAGGATTATACTGGAAGGATACACACACCACACCATCAATTAAGCTATTATAATCATTACAGTATTACTCCAGTCTTTCAAAGGCTGAAAGTTGTATGAGATAAAGAAGGTCTTCTGTTGAATCTGCCACTGGCTTTCAATGGATTAGCACAAATTCTGGTTTTCATGGTTCCCAGACAATAAAGTATGATGACTTTTTTTCCTAAGGGGCCAACATGAGATTGAGATTTTTGTTGTCAGAGATAAATGTCTTAACAGATGGAAGATAGTAACATTGGTTACAGGGATTTTTGTCTCCTTGAAGAGGAATAGAAACTTTGATCCCCCTGTGTTTTTTGTTTTTTGTTTTTTTTGTTTTAAAATCTAATGCCGCCATGAGGCAATAATTTTGTTTTTGTGTTTTTTTTATGATCAGATAACGGAAAAACAAACTGCAGTATTTTGTGTGTAATGCTAATCAGCAGGATTTAGCATTATACCATGGTGAATTAAAATGCTTTAACATGACAGATGTGGAAAAAGTACAATGACTATATAAGAATGAATATGATCCATCCGTGTTGATGCATAAATTGACTGTTACTGAAATGAATTCACCTGGGAAGATTGAATGAAGTCAACTGACATGTGAAGACTACAATACAATACAATACAATACAATTTTATTTGTATAGCACATTTGAAACCAGAGGTACACCAAAGTGCTTCACAAAATCCAATAAAAACAGTAGCAAAATACAAAAGCACATAAGCTAGCAGGTTGGAAGCATTGATTAACCAAGCATACTAGGTACGCAGGTAAGAAAGTAAGACTTCAAAGATAAAATTGATACAACATTAGCAAAACAGAGGAAAAGGGAAGAGCAAGAAAGTACACTTACAAAGCATGCTCTAGGTAGCTGGGAAGGCTAAACTAAAAAGGTGGGTTTTCAATCGAGACTTAAAGGTCAGGATCGAGTCAGACGCGCGAATAGCTTGTGGGAGGTTGTTCCAGGGGTTAGGTGCAACTGAAGCGGAGGCACGGTCACCTCTGGTCTTCAGCCGTGACCTAGGTTGCACCAAGAGCAATTGGTCTGATGATCTCAGTGTTCTACTAGGAATATACAAGCTGAGGAGATCAATAAGATAGCTAGGCCCGATATTACTTATGATTTTAAAGGTAAGCAGTAGGATTTTAAAATCAATGCGATATTTAATTGGAAGCCAGTGGAGGCCAGAGAGAATTGGGGTAATAGACTCAAACCTACCAGTACCAATTAGGAGGCGAGCCTCAGCGTCTTGAGCGAGTTGCAATCTATGAAGAAGGACAGATTGAAGCCCAGTGTATAGGGAGTTGCAATAGTCTACTGTATATTTTAATCTGCTGTTGATAAATTTCACTAAGGATAGATACATAGTCTTTCCTGGTCACACAGATCATAGGTAATAGATTTATGTGAAGTAGCTGCTCGCTCTAGTACCTGCTGTATTCCACCAGGAGCAACCCTACAGCATTCAGCTTCCCAGAGAAGCCCCAGTCACAGCCTTTCTACATGTGTGCAGAGTGCTCAGCTGGCAGTGTCATCCTCACAGTTAGTGCAGTGAACAGGGTGAACATGCTGGTCGCTCCATGATTTGATTTTCTGCAGGCAGAGCCGGAAACCCACCCAGGCCAGTAGATAAAGCTGCACACTATTTTAGTACATTGTCACGTTTCCCCTGGACTAATCTTCTTAGCATTTGGATGGGAAGGCTGGCTTTCTTTAGTGCTGATATACAGTACATCAGAGCATGTATTCTGTGCGTGTATGCATTAGTTCTAATGCTTTTCCATTTATTTTAATTCAAGGATTTTTTTAAAAATTATGCTAAGTGGAGTGTTTTTTGTTCTGCTGAGATGTCGTAAATGTCTCAATGTAAACACTTCTGAGATAGTTTGTGCCCCACTCCTGGTCATGAAACTGAATAATTGATGCCTTGTTATTAATAAACCAGAAATCAGGATGCAGTGTGGGTGGTGCAACCCTGGTTGTGGTCATGGTTGATGGGATCATGTGACTTAGTAGACGGTCTGTGTTCTGAATCCAGATTCATAACAATCCACATCGAGAGCGCAGTCTCAAGAGAATGGGAAAGATGGGAGGTTTTCAATGTAAAAGTGTCTTTGAATCAACATCAGAGAGAGGTGTGTGTGTGTGTGTGTGTGTGTGTGTGTGTGTGTGTGTGTGTGTAAAAATGGGTGTATGTCCTCCTCCTGCTCCCACATCCCAGTTTGTGCTTGCTCTGCTGAAGAGTGGAAGAGGTGAGACATTGTCATAGTAACAGTGTCATGGTTTACTGGTCCTGCGGTGGCAGTGATTGACCCAGTGGAGAGATGCTGGGTTTGTGTAAGCTGGTGTGGTTGAGTAAGGTGTGCAGTGATGCTGTACAAAACTTCTAAGGGACTACAGCTTCAGAAGTAGCTCACTCAAGAAATCATCCTGGATTGAGTCCAGTTTGCTGTCATCCTGGTCCAAGAAGTTATCCAAACTAATGTTTATTCATCATACCACCATTCTGTCTCCTGCTGATACTGACCTCTGTGGGAAGGCCACTTTGATGATGTTTCAAAAGCCTCAGCAGGGGAGTATTGGCCACTAGCCACAGGATGTGCCCCCCACACCAGTTGGGTTAGGGATGTGGAGTACATTCTCTTCTTGAAATTTAGCTGGAGATTCTGGAGTCCAACAAAAAGTTAACAAGTAGCTATTTTCAGACTGAACCTAAAAACTAAATTGTTTTCATGATTATTTTCTTAAATATATCTTTATTAGTTTTAGTTTTGTCTTGTGCTTTTGAACTGCTAAAAGCTGGATGGGGGGGGAAAAATCTCGTAAATCATGGAACTTTGTAGTTAAAAATAGTAATACACCAGTGTATCATGCACTTGCAGACGTGATATGTCATTGATGTCACAGATGTCCAAGAGTGATATTTGCAGTATATGCAGTGACTGTAAATGTTAATTTGATCTAGAAGAACTGGAACCCGGGTGGGTACTTGTAGAAGTGTTTATTTCACGATAAAGGAAAACAAATCTGCAATTAAGGAGAAGAAAACTAACAGCAAGAAAATGATGAAACAGCGGAGAGAAAGCAAATAATGATGATGATCCCCTCTTACTGAAAAAAGAAAAAAATAATCAGTGGACGTTTACCATGCAGTGTATCACACGATACAGGCAGTTGGAATGTTGGCCTTATTGTTATGACCATATCTCATCCAACACCCAAACCTGATGTTCAGCATTAATCATTAATCAGCCTTTTAAAATATGTTGAAAATGTTAACCTGCAGTGCAAAGCTTAGTCATCTCTGTTACTGCTGTTGCTTCCTCCTTCAGTTCTGGTAAACCAATCACTGCTGGTGAATGTAAAATGCAGCCCTACTGGTGGGATCATCACCACTGAGATGAGAATCAAAACAC
>VUQG01003515.1:55916-83065 GCA_015106755.1 Etia nguti
TTACCCCCCCCCCCCCAAATAAATCAAGCCTCACCGTGTGCTTTTTCAGGGTTGGTGGTTTTTATGACCTTTCATGATTTGCCTGTACCCATCTGACTGGTTTACTGACTTATTGCTGACACGATTCAAGCATCTCTGTTCTATTCTTTTCTCCTTAATTACACATTTTCACTGTACCTCAACTTAACTGTGCTGCCATTTTTCCCAAGCCGCTTCTTACTTATTTATCCCCACCACCACCACCACCAACAGAACAATGACAACGAGACACCGCTGCACTGTGCTGCCCAGTACGGCCACTCTCAGGTGGTGCGGCTACTGCTGGAGGAACTCACTGATCCCACCATGAGGAATAACAAGTTTGAGACTCCGCTGGACCTGGCAGCACTGTACGGCCGCCTGGAGGTTGTCAAACTCCTGCTCAGTGCCCATCCTAATCTGCTCAGCTGCAACACGAAGAAACACACACCACTACACCTGGCCTCTCGCAACGGACACCTACCCGTAGTGGAGGTGTTACTAGATGCTGGAATGGACATTAACTATGAGGTATGTGCATGTGTTGTTTTTGTTTTTTCCGCTGTATATTTAATTATATATTTGTTTGGACTGAAAAACTTCTGTTTGCAAGTGTTTCTTAATATACTGTCATGGCCCAAATCATGTTAGGCAACTTAATCTGTCCTTGCAGCACTTCCTCTTGCTACTTCCTACTAAAGCTATGAGATTAAATGTAAAATTCTTAAGCTCTCAGTTTGCAAAGGAACTGTTGTAGTAAGGCCAGCCCAAAGCAGAGCTGGCCTTGCTCCCCCTGGTGGGCCCTAGGGCTCTGACTCTGTATCAAACTGTGCCACCCGTCTGTCTGGAGATCCTTTCTCTGTCCTTTTTTTCCTCTGAATAAAAGATGTGGAGACTATTCAGCTTCCTTTAGGCTCTGCATCCGGCAGGGCTTTAATTAGCATGGCCCTGTGAGCTGGAAAATGATCTGCTTTGATTTCTCAACCACATAATTGTCAGTTCAAGAAGTGGACCGAGTAGTGGGCATGAATCCACACAACATGCGCTGTGTATTTTACTTAAGTGTTGGTGCTGGAGCAGAACTTCTGTATTCTGTAGTCTAATTTTTTGGTAATAACATAGGAAATATTAAGAGCTTCTGTCTGTAATGTTTCTCATAAATTCTTATGCTTTTTCTTTTTTTTTCCTGCTCAGACAGAGAAAGGCAGTGCCCTCCACGAAGCAGCTTTGTTTGGGAAGACTGACGTGGTGCAGAAGCTTCTCTGTGCAGGTCAGACCTCAGAGCGCTAAATCTACATAGCTTCCATGTATTTAGAAAAAACACGTACTTAGCACATGACTGTTACTGTTGTCATTTCTCAGGTATCGACGTGAACATCGTTGACCAGAAGGGCCTGACAGCGCTGGACATTGTCAAGGACATGCCCTCTCAGAAAAGCAAACAGATAGCTACCCTGATCCTTGGTAAAGACCAAATGAGCACATACAGAGCTCCAGTGGGAATTATTCTCTTATTTATATCACACGAAACAGCTGCCATACAATCTCCTGTTTGTTCCAGGTCATATGACTGGAAAACCCCCTGATATTGACCTTCCCCCTCCACCAGTGCCTCCACCTCGGGAGAGCCCCAGCCCACGGAAAAAGGGTAAGATTTATCAGGAGTCTCCGGTGAGAGATAGTGGGTGATTTTTACCTTCGCAGCAGCAAATCTTTAAGCAGAAGAAAAAAACCCACTGTACAGGAAAGTGTGATAATAGTTTACCTTTTATTTTGACTTGAGAACTTGTTTTTGCTCCAACCTGTATGCATTTTGACTTGTAGGTGACCTGGAGAAAGTCGGCGAGCTAATCTCGGGGCTGGCCCCGGGGCCTGAGGAGGAGAGCCCATATGAAGCTCTGTTTGAGGCCACTTCTTGCCACTCTTTAGACAGCCTCACCAGTGGGAAGTCCTCTGACAGAGACTCGGGAAGGCCTGACAGTGAAGCTGGAAAGGTCAGCAGTTTTTGATCTTTTTTAAAATGTTTTTTTTTATTTGAAACCCACCTCGCTCGTATACATACCAAGACATAAAGTGAGGCACTGAAATGCTGAACTCCCACTAGAGGGAGATGGTGATCCTCTCTTCTTATGACAGTGCTACAGAAATCCACCAGTGTTACTTTTCTTGTGTTTCGGTGTAGGTTTGCATTGCATCTTTTAATATTGATAGTGAAATGATTACTTTTTTGCTGATGTACAGAAAGATCGCCTGGTTCTCTCGTCACATCCTGGCCCTGGTAATGAAGAGGAGGTGAGCTCAGAGGTAAGGAAGTAAAGCTGTATTCACATGGGACTGTCTCTAGTAATAGCTGTGGAGATCATCTATGATCCTAATCTCATGCAAATCAATCATTGAATCTGCTTTTTAAAGAAAAAAAATGTATGTATGCAACTTTGGATAGTTTTTAAGGAGAATTTGGATAACTACACAGCATGGATAACCATTCATGAGATGAAATGGTTAGCTTGCATTGTACGAATTGGTAAGGAGCATTTTGCCGTCTTTCATTAGGCTCACAATTATCTGGCAGGCTATTAATAGTAGCATTACACAGACACAAAAGGGCATAACTTGTAAATCACATCAAGTCCCCCTGGTAATACAAATCCTATGCGAATAGGTCAGAGGTCATACGGCCATTTAACGCCACAGATTCTCACAAGCGCACTTGTAGCTGTGTGCAAATGGTTGTGACAGACTACTTTTAAAAGTTAATGCCACTGAAAAGTTAGACATGTTTTCTAACACTGTGACGCAGGGGCTGCTGGAAAATGATAAATCTGTCACTGAGGATGCCAGTATTATTTTAGCTACCACCCTTTTCATTTTCTTCAAGGCTGCTGCTCAGTTCAAATGGCTTTTTAATAAATACCCAGCTGAGTGCAGAATGGGGCACATGTAATAGGAAAGGGGAATTGGAAAATGCAGCGTCCGAGAACCGTTCTAGTGTAAACCGTTGCTGATCGTAGAGGACATATTGTGGATGTTTCATGAAGGCTTTCCTATTGTTGGCAAATATTTTCACACATTTGCCTTGTAAATTTCTAACCTGCTACTTCTTTTTCACCTTTAATCCTTTGACTTTTCTTCAGGCCCTGTATACTAGCAGCAGTGCTGATGAGAAAAGGGAGCCAGTGGAGGAGGAGGATCACACATATGAGTTGTTGCTGACTGCAGAGACCAAAATCCCACCACCACCTAGCCATGAGCCCCACTCATATAAAGGTAATTGTGTTTATTCAGTACAACAACAAAAAGTAACATTTCAAAAAGACGTATTTTTCCAGCAGCTCTTTTTGTTTGTGTGATTTCACGAGATATTTCTTGGTAAAATGCAATCACTTTACCTTGTTATATCTGTATATATCAGGAGGTGGTTCGTTCCTGACATGAATACGGGAGAGCTCTGTCTCTCAGGCTCTTTTGCTGCTGTTTGATCACAGCAGAGCCTCACCAGACCCTCCTCAGTTGTGGCTGGTGAATGGCACTGCATGTAATTGGATTAAATGGGATTAAATTAGGAGGCAATTTTGATCTCTAGTTGTTGATGTAGATGTTTTAAAGCCATACCCTTGGGAACTTTCAGCTTAGTCAGCTTGACTATCACCCTTAGAAAACTTGACTGAAGTGTTTGAGTCTAATCGCAGATGTCATCGGGCTTTCCCGATGGAAATGATGGTGTTATAAAAAAAGAATTACTTAATGTGTTTTTTTGGGGGGGGGGTTTGTTGAATTGGACAGAAATGTTAAATGACTGGTTTTTCATCCGTTTTAAAACTGCTCTATCATGTCTCCATACTCGGTGCTGTTTAAAAGGCAGGAAGATTAATCTGAAGTCTGTCTGACGCTTAGACCGATAATGGCGGCATGCATAATACATGATTTTATTATCCATCACTTTGACATTCTCAGCGTAATGTCTCTCCTGAAAGTCAGAAACAACAATGGATTTTCTGTAACTCTTAGTTAACCAACATTCGTTTTCTTGTCTCCTTAGATGACAATACCACTATACAGTCTTCCAACAGTGTCCTACCTCAGGTAAACACTCTTTTTTTCATCTTTTGTTCATGTACTATATAACTGCTTCAAAAATAGGTTGCTATTTGCATGCTGAAATTATAGTATTGTACCCCAGATGGTGCACTGTATGTGGGAGTATCCTACTATGCCTTGTGAAAAGTAATTCACAGTCACTAGCCTAAGCATTGTAGACCACCATGCACTTGTGGAAGGAAAAATGACAGAACTGCTGCAAAGCATCATATCAACCCTGACATTACTTCTGGTAGGCCAAAGATTCAAGCTGAGCCAGCAGCCCTGATCTGATGACAGTGCTAGTCCCACATGCACAGACAGAGTTAACTGGTGGTTTTCAATTGGCTATCGATGTGAGGTAGACAAAGCATACATGGAATTAAAATCTACATGAATGTAATAGTAAAATGTGACAGTTAAAAAAGAAAAAGAGAGAACTAATCTAAATACCAGTCTAGTCCATGAATCGACGCGTGTCTGATCTGTACTAAGGCTTAACATGTATACATGTGGAAAGGCAGGTCAGGTCAGGTCCCCAAAGCTTGGCCATTTTGCCAGATATATGTAACTGCAGAGGAAATAACACTCCTGTTTTGACTAAAGTGGTCATGACAGAATGTTTGAGAAATTATGCTGTATAAAAATGCATGATTACAGCTTATGATAAACTGTCACATTTTAATTGTCTGATTTGTATATTAGGTAGTATCTGGAGGTATTTTTTATTCGCCAACAAGCCTCCTATATACTAGTTTGAATAGTGAATGTGTGAATAATTTTTGACCCAACCCATGTGATGATAGCAGGTTTTAAAATTAAGATGGCGGTCTCTTCAGAGTCAGAAACTGAGTCATATGTCAGCAGAAGGCAGAAGTCATCTTAAACGGCCCCTGATAATAGTGCATCTTAAATCTTGTAAATCTGCCTACTTTATTTATTGCCACCGTCTTTTTTATTGCCCTTTGATATCTATCTAGCAGCATTTTATTATTGCTGCCAACCACCTCTACAGCCCCTCTGCTGCACACAGTATATACTTGTGTCTTAATTTGCAAGCTCCTATTAAATTGGCTATGCTTCTGACCTGCCTGATGATAATAATCTTATAGTCATCTGTGGATTCATCTGCAGTCTCCTGAGCTCAACCACATCATAACTACTGCAAGGAAACATGCTACCACGACTATAATGCAGGTGATCAGGGAGGTTATGTCTTCACTTAACAACAGACCAGCAGAATAATTAGTCTGGCTTTAGTTATTTGCTAACTGGGCTTCAGACGAGCTAGTATGATTGTTTAAAATCACAGAAAATGTTTTTATCATCTATTCTCTTTCTTGCTGTCCTACTTTAGCATAAACCCTCTGCCCCAAACGACCTCAGAGCCCCAAGTAAGACGAAAGACACCCTGCACCCTCCAGGAAGAGTGGGCCCAGGGGCGCCGGGAGGTGAGTACGGTCACTGTCCTCAGGTTTTAGATACCTAATAAGGTACAACAACTGCTGCTGGTAAAGCTGTGTGAGGGTAAGGAAAGATGGACCTGACACATCAGACTTGGAAAATTACAAGCCAAGCATGTCAATGAAATAGGAGAAATGCATCTCAGTTTGATGCATTTGAGATAGGCTGGCTTGGATTAGCGCAGCCGGGGGAGTGCACGATTGGTATTCTCGGGCAGCACAGGGGATTTGGCTCGTCAGGGGCAGGTTGACTGACATTCTTTGGCGGGTGAGCTAGACTCGTTTCATTGCCAATGTGAAACTGAATTCTTGATCAGATCGTGACATTCCTATCTTAGATCCACATCCCCGCCTAAAGCTGGATATGCCACTTCATCCAGTCAGGCACGGAGAGAGCAGAGATGAGGAGTATAGCTGCTGGATTTCTGCTGATACATATACAGATGTCTTCATTGAATAAATTGAGTTTTGGCACATGTTTGGAAATAACCTGCAAAAAGAAGCCAATTAGGCTTCTTGAGTTGTTTTTATGTAATTTCACCACGTAAAAAATTATTGGGCAGCTGCAGTAACATTAGTCCGTGTCTATTTGGGACTTCTTTGACTTAAAATAAACACAAAGTGGAAAACGGAAAAGAAGAGTGTGATCTTATTTGTTATAATTGTTGATATGATTTAGAAATACATTTTTAGCATCTTTATTCCCATATTCAATGTTTCTGTCGTGTCACTCTTCCTCTTTGAGCTGATGTAAAAAACCACTGTGAACAGCTGGCCCCTCAGATGGTTAACCCTAATGAGTTTAAACATTAAAATGTTATTAATTTTCTACAAGAGCAGTACTTTTGTTTTTTAACAAAGCTCAAGGATTAGCAACTCTAGTTTAAAAATCATTTCGAGAGAGGAAAACACACAGCAAAATGTTGTTCCTTTCTTTTTTTTTGCTTCCTTTTTTATATTTGGGAAATCTAAAGTTATACTCTTCATTTCATTTGTCGAAACCACAAATTTGGTTTCTATCTAAATAACCCTTTCTCTGACTTTTTTCCTCTTTACTTTTTGAGGTTTTGCAGATCAGCAACTTAAACCTGGTTCCTGTTTTATATATTACATAAGCCCAGGCAGTTGGCGGAGCCTAAATATTTAGTTTTGTTCATGTGGATGTGATCTTTTTTGTAACTTATGTGGTCTATGGACAGTCAGGGACCAAACCTCAGCAATCTCTGTGGCAGGTGGAGGACATATGCCAAGTCAGGGATATATGGTGTTTATTGTCTATCTTCAAACACATTCCTCCTGCTCTCAGCAGTAATTCACATTTTCGCAACAGACTCCTACTGATGCCTGATGTGTTATATCGTTTCCAAAGCAGTACCTGTAAGATCAGAGGATTCTCCACAGATAATAATAATAATAATAAAAAAAACCATTGAAATTAAATATTATGCTGTTATAAGCAACGTTGGTGAGGAAATAAACCTCAAAGCATACATACCATTAGTTCACAACCAGAGTGCAGTGTGTTTTCTATAGTCAACTAAACTTGTTTGTGCTTAAAGACAGAAAGCACCTGTGTGTTTGTCACACTTCTTCTGCATCATTATATATGATGCTGTGTGGAGCCCAACCGATCGGTGGGGCTGATTATATTGACTGATAAACAATAATTTAAAAACTAAAGAAGGGATGGGAGAAACAGCCTTGAACCATGTAGTAAGTGTTGATGTTGCATAGTTTGGAGGCTCATGTGCATGTGCAGTGAGTTGAATATGATCAAATTATGTTCTTTAATACAAATGTCCCCATGTGAGTAAGATGGCCTTAGTATCTTGTAGTCATGCTGCAGTGCACTACTTAGAGTCTAAAATGTCTTTGAAACTCGAATAGAAACAGTGCAGGTTTTCCAGGGACATACGGGTTGACTTTGGATTGCGTAGCTAGTGAAGTATCAACCAGCACTGATTCCACAGCATCTGCAATCCAAGCATGACATCATCAGGGCGATATGGAGCTGTCACTGCCAAATGAAATAAACACCCCACGTCTGCGGTGACTTCACCCAATATATAAGAGTTGCAAAAACATCAGATTGCATTTGTGCAGGTTTTCCATCCTAGAACTGTATAGAAAGGGGCTCCGGTGGTCTTTGCAAGGGTTAACACCATGTGAGTTTGTTGGAAGCACATGGATGTGATCATAGGGCGTTCACGCTCCCTAGCTGCCAAGGAGAGGGTGGGTGTTTGGCTGTGATCTTCACATATGTGTGCAGTACACTCACTCACCCACACACAAAGCACCCCCCAACACACACACTTTTCCTAAGCGTCAAGTGTTTAGTAGCTTTTGAAAAGGGAGTTTAGGGCGTTGTTTGGCACACTCCCTCCCTGGAAATGATCCCTGACATAGTACTGAGGTAGTTTGATGTAGATAAAACTCTTTCACAACCTGCTTTTTCTTTTCTTTTCTTTTTAAAAAAAAATTCTTTTCTATAGTGATAAAATGACTGCACCAGGCACATTTTTAGCAGGAAGCTGTTTTGTGAAGGACAAACAAAGTGCTGCAACAGGTCAATACTTTTCTTGTGGTGTCTCTGCCCCAGATTCCCTGTCACCAAACACTCCTGACCCTTGTCACCCTGGCAGAGACCACACAAGCCCACACACTCCTGCACCATGTGTCACAGGACTAATTATCAGAAGTCTGGCTGCTGGAGGACGGGGTGATTCAAATTTCCATTCCTCGCCCTCCGTTAGGCGCTAGAATTAGAAGCTAGAAAACACAGAGGGCGCACACTTTAAACAACAAAACACGTCACTGCAGTTGAAGAAGACAGGCTCGGCACGAGTTAGTGGGGTTTTTTCTTCCCTAAAACCAATGTATCGGTGACAACAGGCACTGTCGAGCTGTGGCTGATTTGATTGTGGAAAAGAGGCTTAGGTGGCAGTAAGTCCTTGGGAGAGGGGAGGAGGAAAAAATCTCATTGTTCTTAGTTGCACTTGCCATTGAGTCTCATTAAGGAGTTGTTTTTGTTGGAGAAGACAGCAAACAGTAAGTTTCACTCCTCTTTGTGATATTTGTTGTTATTATCTGTGGTATTCATTTTTCTCTGGCATACACTCTTGGAATTTATGTGTAGGTTTGTTTGAAAGTTTAGCCAGAAACTCTGGGACATTCTCAGTGTTATGTCATTTTAGGAAAACAGGCCTAACAGACAAGAAGGCCTCTGTGGTGAGGCTACTCGCAGAGATGACTTGCTTCAACTCCGTGTTGCAAAATACAGGCATTCAGGCACCAGCAGATAGCTGTCAGACGGCTACAAGCTGAGTTTGGAATTCAGTCATTTCTCCAGCCAACATACGCCTTCTTTTTGCTCCATCTCTTCTCTCTCCCCCTTTTTCTCTTCGTCACTCCTGGTAGGAAACAATTACAGATCTGTTTCAGGGCTTGTGTGGGTGGTTTCTTATTAGCCACACTGTAAGGATCAGCCCCTCAGTTGGAAGTCCACTTTCCAGCCTTCACAGACTGCTTTCCTTCTTCACTGACTTTGTCTATTCCCTTTCTCTTTGTCTAGATAACTCTCAGCTCAGCCAGGACCAGGAAGCAGGTGTACCAGAGCAGTTTACAGGCCTCCTACACGGATCTTCTCCTGTCTTTGAGAGCCGTGAGGAGTCCTTCCGGCTTCCGGGTGTTCTGCCACCCAACCAAGACCAGCCAGAAACAAAAAAGAGGGCCAAAGCTAAAGAGGGAGTAACAGCAGCTGCACCACCACCTAGCCGTCCTAGCATGGCCGCCATCCTGACAGACTGTGATCCAAAAGCAATTTATGCTACTGTGAACAAGGAGCCCAGGGACTCGGTGGCTGGTACTGTATCTGCTGTCAAGATGCGCCCTCCTGGGGACCTGAAGCTGGCACGCAGCCTGTCCAAGTCTGACTCAGACTTGCTCGTGTCGCCTCCTAATGAAGAGGAAGGAGGATTGGGAAACCGTAGCGAGTCTGTTTCTAACTGTAGCACGGCTAAGAAGAGACTTGAGAAATCTCCCTCTTTCACCTCAGAATGGGATGAGGTAAGTGTTTCCGCTTGAAATATTTAAGACACACACAGGGAAAAAAAACAGGCTTTAGTGTCTGTACCGTTTAGTGTTTATGCATGTACAAGCAAATAATGTATACTGCAGGCCAGTAAATAATAATTAGATGTTTCACAGATGTCTAATATGAATAAAGGTGGCCTTTTTCACAGTAACCTAACTGCAAGGTAGCAGAATGACAGCAGGTGAAACCACAGACTGTATATTAAAGATGGATGTAGCCACCAGTAGCAACCAGTGACATCAGTCACTGGTTTCTGGACTCTGCATTTTGAAGCCTCAGTGTTAGTGTTTAGGCTGTTGCCATGTACTCACCCCACCCCCCCATAAACTGCACAGGTAAAAGGCACAGACACATGTATGTGCTAGGTAACAGACTAATTCATTACTAGAAGAATTTGCTAGAAGAATTTCACTCATCAGAACTTTGTTTCGAAAACATTTGTCATGAATCCCATTGGATGGAAACGATTAATATTATGTGGAACATGTGCATAAGGTTAATATAGTATTGTATGTATTGACATTGACATTATTGGACATGGTTTTTAAGCAAGTACAAAAGTTGACTTGTTTTGTTTAACAATAGATTTAGAGCATGAGCGTATTAGCTAGGATTGCTCTAACATGCACTGTCCTTTTCTCACAAACCAGCAGTTGTTATCCCTGAACTCAGCTTGCGTTTTGGTTGCAGCTACATACTCAGATTTTCTTTCAATAAGTGTATCAACTGCAAGGATTTCTAATAACTATAGTGAACTTCAAGAAAGACTCAAAGGCCCGCCTGATGTCTCATCATGCAGTTTGGGTCAAAACTTGTCTGGAACATAAACTTTTTGTCAAAACAGTAAATGATGGAATATATCTTTGCACATGTTTGCATTAGTACACTTCTTTTGTTAAGAAACTGCAGTGTATAAAAATATTTTCAGAATTCTGTGTTTAAAACTTTTTTTTTTTTTTAATTTGTCTCAATCCCGCTATGTGTTAGTATCACAAAGCATATTCAAATCTAAATATATTCCCCATGCATGCAGCACTTTAATGCTTTGTCTGGGATGTAGATAAAGAGCTGAGTAGAGACACAGCGGGAAGAGATTAGAGAAGACAAGAAGATGGGGATAAAACAACTGAGACACTGAAAAAATAAGACTAGAGACAGAGATTTGGAAATTGAGATTCAGAGAAGACGTGGAAGCCGTAGATCTGTCTCTTCGGCTCTTGCCTCCTCCTGTTGTAAAGACGTGAAACTCCAACCTGAATCTCTGTTGAGACTGACAACCCATCAGAACACAGAAAAAACACACAGCTAAACAAATACAGTATAGGATTGTTCCAAAAAAAAAAAAAACTTCCTTTTCAGAGTTTGTTAGATTTTACTCTTTTAAGAAACACAAGTTACCAAGAACGTATAATAAGTTTTATAAACACCTGGTTTTTAGTATTGCAGTCATTAAACAGCCATACAAGATACAGCTGCCATGGTTTCCTCATTGGCTCTTTTACCATTATCCTAAAACAATCATTTTATTGTTGGCAGAAATAAAGAAATCCTCTGTACGCTTCTCAGTTAAGTTTTGCATAAGCTGTCCACTCAGTAATTTTCCCTTGTTCTGTTTGTGTTCTGCTCCACTTCTGTTACCGATAACATGCATCTACTGCACTGCTACACACATAGTCCAGAAGTGACTTGTACGTTTTATTTATGATGCCTGTCCATCCTGAGCAAATCGCAGGCTCAGATAGCACTAATGCTTTCTCTTCCCACAGTGAGGAGATCGTGTTGCTGCCTAGTGTTCCTTTACATGACCCTGACTGAACAACCACAGTGAGCTAATTGCAGATTTGAGGTCGATGTCTTGGCTACTGCGGGCCATGGTTTGCATGCAGGTGGTCAGTTTTTATACGCTGCCAACTTGTGCCACTGATACAGTAATTACAATGTAGTGTGCTGCGATTCTGAAGCTTTTAAGAATCTCTTTTTCCCATTTATGTGTGAGACTGCACGCAAGCAATCTGAATTATGTGTCATTGGTGCAACCAGTGCAATTTATGTCCTCGTCATTAGATGCTGGTGTGTGACTGTTGTCCGACAAAGTCATACTTTCTTATTTAGCAGTGTTGTGCTACCATAAAGTGCCAGATGTTGTGTTGATGTTGCTGCAGTTTACTGCTCACTATTAGATCATGATAACAAATATGGCACCAGCCCACAGAGGGGAGACTGTAGTTCAAAATATCTTTGATGTGCATTTATGCAAGGAACAGACAGGGTATTTGCTCTATATGGAAATACTGCTGTCAACACTTTCATCTTTAGCTGCTTTTGGAAGGAGAGAGACCCGAGGCCTTGTACATGTGCTTTATCCAAGTTCAACAGGCTTTTCTATCATGAGAAAGATCACAGCTCCCTTCCACTATGGTAATATGACTCATTCTGGGATAACCTTGCTATTGAGCTTTTATGTATGGGAAAACTCCAAAGAGGGTTTGTTCTTGAGCTATTTCGGCATTTGCAGGCATTACTTTAGTTTATAGTTTTGTCAAAGGCTGCCAAGGAAACACTCGTGGAAAATGACTGACCTATGGTATTCATCTGTATGCAGCCGAGTGAATGCCTCGCCTCGATTAAAGTGTACTAGACCATGTTTTCTCAGCTCTAGCCAGTAGGAATTGTTCTGTAATATCCTGAGATCAGTGAACACTTACCTGCTGTCTTATTCACAAGGGGTCACCACTGTGGATGGATCCACAGATTTAAACTGCCACAGATTTCTACTTATTGATGCAATCCTCAAGGACTTGTGCCTCCTCCTAGTCTTAAACTGGTGATCCTTCTTGTGTTAGGCAAATGTGTTGACCATCACACTATGGTAATGCACCGATTTGATCAAGTATTGTTAGTATATTACAATGTGACTTTAACTCAGTATTGCGGACAGATATACTCTGTATTCAGATTTATGTATTAAACACAATTCATATTTGAGTTTCGTCTAGGTAGTATGTATATATGGGAGTTAAACTCTTTCATAAAATCAAGCAAGATGTTTACAAGCCACAGCCAGAAACGGCATGAAGAGAAGGAGTTGGGGTGGATGTGGGTTGCAAAGTGGCTTGCAAATGCATAGCAACTAATAGACTGATTAGAGGGCTGCTATTTCGGTAGCTTAATCAGATGCAAGGGCTTCAGCTGAGCCATCAGGTGATTTATGTGAGCATTATGGTCAGCTGATTGCAGCTGAGTTTGATTTTTGTGCAGGCCTCAGCTTCTCAATCTCACTAAATGTGTGTGTTTTCTAAAATTGGTGTGGTTCCAAAATCTCAGTGATGTTGGGACTGGTATAATCCAATTACAAGATATTATGTAGCAGATGTGGTTTTTAACTTTTAATAGTTTAAACCAGTTAAATGGTAACTAACCACTAAAGTCAAATTTGAAAGGATTATGATTTATTTAATCAATATATAGGTGCCTATAGGGTCCTGTTTGTTTGTTTTTACATAAGATAATTCCATAAACATTCACCATAAGGGTCCCTTATTAAATGTACTAAATCGGTGGTTTTAGTTTTAAAATCAACATGTCTATGCCCTCTGGTGGCCAAACTGTGCATTATTGTCTCTGATTGTATCATACCTACCTGGCTGCCCAGTTCTTGCAATTTCTGGTTGCTGATTGGCCAACATATATGCAACACCAATTTATACCTGTAGTAACGTAACATTGCCCTTTGGATCTAGTTGTATTTTTGTAGTTCAGTCGCAAACTATGACAAATACTAATGGAAATGTACCATAGCCTAAAGTGTAATGATGTCTGTTTAAAAGCCAGAAATCCAGAGGTTTTGCACATCGTCTTCCTTTTACAGAATGTGGCGTAGTGGGTAATGAGCTCAACCAAGTATGTGCTTGGATCTTTTGTTTCCCCTTTAAAAGTCCGGTCACTGGCAGGGCACTGTTCATTCTAATTATCTAGTTTAATGAACACCTCACCTCCTCAGACTGCACCTGAGGGATGTGGCCTGTGAGAGAGTGACGGGATTAAGCCAGCTGTGACATTACTTGGCTATTGGAGCTTTCTGCTCTTCCTAGATATCCTCAGCAGCCCACAATAATCCTGGAGCTCCCGAGTCCTGTTGTATTCTCCCTGGTGCTTAGAGAAAGATGAAGTAAATAGACTTAACGTGGCTTGAGAGGAGGAGCCAAAACAAACTGCATTTCTTTGGCAGGAGAATAGATTGTGATATTGGTTCCAAACTGAAAAAATAGCTCTGGTCTGCTAAAAAGAGATGAACTTGAAGCAGTGTCCCCATTTCCTGTATGCGCCATGCAAGTGTGTTTTACCAAGGGAACTGGGCAGCTTTGAGTTCATCTGAATGTCTGGAGGCTTTTTAAAAAATCGTTAAGTTGGCTGCTGGCAGAGAGCACAGCAGTTCTCTGTTAATTTCATTCATCTCTTGGGAATAAATTTTATTTACTCTCCAGTCATTCAGCCAGACACGTAATAAAATTGTTTTAGGGCTCTACTACCCAGACAGTTGACCTTAAAAATACGGATATATTTTTTCTTTCTCTTTTGCTGTCAGTGGTGCTACGAAATAAAATGTGTTCGTACTCCCTAATATTCCTAATATCAGCTTCTGATGGAGCTCACATATGCAGAGGTTCCTTGTCATGCTTCCTGTCGCAGCACCATATACTTTGATGTAGAAAGTTAAAATTTAAAATACAAGCCCCAAAAAACAAACAAAATTTAGCTTGTCCTGAAATGATGCTTTGTGCAAAAAAGGTAGTGGTTAACTCTTTTCCATAACAATAAAGCCATGTTTTAATACTTTTTGAAAGCATGCTGAATCACATTAGGAATTTTCGATTCGGTTGATCTTGACTAGATGTTTATTAGAGGCCTTGGTTGGCTGGTAAGCTTCTAAAAGCCTTTGAAGAGCAGTTTCTTGTGTCCAATTTTTGAGCCTTACTTAAAGTTAATGAACCCGGAACCCTTTTTTCTTTTCACATGAATAGTGATTTAGATAGCGGTGAGTTCTGTGCTCAAACCAAAGCACAAGAGCTCATTTTTCTCTCTCTCTCTTTTTCCTTTCAGGGAATAAGCCTGCGTCTGCTTGAAATAGAAATATTCACACCACCGATTTAAAGTGCATAGCAAATGAGAGGAGTGTGTGGGAAAAGCAGTAAAAGTTTCATTGGGCGTAGCCTTGCCTACACTTTTTTACTGATGTTGGGAGTGTCCCCTGAAAATTGAAAACTCCCTTTTCTATTCACTCTCTCTCTCTTTCTCTGCGTTCTCTTCAGCCCTTGTCTCTCCATCTGCAGTGTTTGCTTACTCTTGCTTTCCCTGATGTGCTGTGGCAGCCATCTTGCCGGTCACGACTGGCTGCTCTGGAGCACTCTACAGAGCTGCGTGACAGCATTTGGGGTCCCTGGACATTACCAAACCCACCCCCAAGTGCATGGACACACCTCTTTTAAAAACATCTTTTTTTCTTCCTTTTTAATCTGGTTTGCTAAATATTCTGGTTCTCACACCCTCTTCCCCTTCCTTTCAGTGTCGTTCCTACTCATTCCCCCCCTCTTTCTCAGCTAGACAAACCCTTGGATGCACTGCCTCGGGTTTCAAGACAAGGAGATTTGACTTGCATGAGGTCTTGGCCTATGCATCTCTCCTTTTAAGGCGCGCTCAGTGTGTGTGCATGTGTGTAAAGCGCATGCTAATCTGGGTTGGTGTTGGTCCTTGCAATCAGACTGAAGATGACAATCCAGGGGGGCACATTGTGTGGGCCAGCACTCTGAGCTCCACAGATGGAAGGAGCGATAAGGAGACGGCAAGCTTTAGACAGAGACAGAAGGAGAGGGCCGCTATCCACTTCCCCACTTCACTTTTTAACTTCATTTTCGATTCGCACTTCACAGATCCAATAGCCACTATGAAACCAGCTTTTGTGAGTATTGATTCCCTTACAGGCAGCAGCTCTGCCAGAGGCTCATTAATCTTGTCTACCTGCTATGACTGAACAGAATGAGAAAATAATGAATGCTTTGTAGCATTTCTGTGGATATTATATTTCTTTTAAAGCCTTTCTGATTGGTATTCACTGATTGAAGCCGGTTGCTTTATTGATAAAGAAATAAAAGGATAAATAAAAGGGGAAAAAAGTGAGGCTCACACCCAGATTGTCCTGCCCTTTCTTCAAAAAACTCGTCCTCTCTGATGTTTTTAAGCCATGCATCATTTCTTTGCTCTCTTTTTCTTTTAAACGTTTGCATTTTAATCCATGTTCATGGGATCATTAAGGGTTTGGCTATGCGTTGGTTTTCTGTGTCCTCATTGTTTGCTAAGTAGTTTCATGTGTTTGACTTGCTGAGATCAAACCAAACTGTGGATGTGTGTCAGAGCTCCAGTGCAGCCAGCGAGGTAAATCTATTCTCTGATCCCCACAAGGGGGAAAACACAGGAGAGCCACAGGGGGCTGACACATGCAGCCACTGCTTGGTATAACTCTAGTAATTATTTGCAAAGGAATGCCCTTCCTATTTTAAGTTTACATATATAAATATTTCCAGTTAATGTGGAATGAGTGTTCAAGGTTTCCCAGAGGGGACGTTGTTCATAAAAACATAAGCATGACATTGGGCTATTTCAGGAGGATGTTGATGGGACTGCTGACAGTGTTTTGTCCCACTGTGGCATTGAGGTCTTGGCACCTGCTACAAACAGGGTTGTGTTTGTGTTCCCCTTGATGCTTTTCACTAGTCCTTAGTTTTCGTCCAACCCTTGTTTTGGTGCCAGCTTGCCAATTTGAGGCTGGTGGTCTGGGCACACGGTCTCTGCTGCAGCCTTTTGTTTCACCCTCAACACGCTGCCAGGCGTCCTTTAGCTCTGCCGCCACCCCTTCTCTCAGCTTTAGTTGGGCATTGTTCAAGTCTGTTAATGAAAAGACAGTTTGTGTTTTCACATCCTGGTAGGATAGCGGACCCGTTATTCTGCTAAGTCACCTCAGGGCAGCAGGCCAACTGTGAGAAGCATGATAAATGGGTTCATGCGTCTTTAATCTCACCCTGGCCATCTCGCAACACTGCTGGCTCTTCAGCTGTTGACCTCCACCTCCTGAGTGACTTCTGACCCCTCTCATTGTACCCCTATGCTCATAGTGAGGCACTCTAACAATGGATGCCTCTCCATTTCAGTTCTCTGTATTGATTCAATCCTGCAGCACAAAAACACACCAGACTCTCTCTCTCCTCTATTAATTCTAATGACACTGAGCATCCTAGTTCCTGACCATGAAATTCAGAAGCCTCTTCTTGCTGTGAATGTGATTTACTTTGAGGAAATCACTGGCTGGCATCCTCTGATAAGGATATATTTACCCAGCTCCAACACACCTACCTTTCTGGATAGCTGCCTTGAACTCTCATTGGAGCAGCTAACATTCCCTTTTCCATTATGCTGGATAAGTGAGGCCAATACAGCAGGACTGAATGTTGATGTGCTTTTTTGTTGTGATTTGTGTGTACATTCATGTGTGTACATTTCTTTAAACAGGAAAAAAAAAGCTTTGTGCTTTAACTTAAGTGACATTTTAAATGCATCCAGTCATTCACATTTTATTTTGTTTATCCACAGTAGTGAGTATATTTCAAATTCTCCTTCAGTGTTTAAAAGTACAATGGCCTGTCTTATCTCCTGAGCGGTGGAGAAAAAACTTGGGCAGCTGAACTGTGTGTCAAAGATGCGATTGATGGGAGCATTATCTTCCCTCGAGTACAGACCTTGGCCACTTTAATGAGCCAAGAGCACTGCCTCGTCTTCATTAACTCAGGTGCTGCTACTGCTTACTTAGTGTGTGATTTTACAGATCAGACCCCCAGTCGAGGCCAGCGTTCATCAGGGGCTTTCTAATTGCTTTTGTCCTGCCAAGGCCTAATAATTTAGTTTATTATAAGAGCAACATAAACCTGTCAAGTTCAGTTTGATATCATAACTTAGGAAAATAAGCAGCCATCCCTAGGTGAACAGAAAGTCTAATGGAGATGCAGTTGGTTTGTGTTTTTCTCTTTTATTTCACCACTAGAAGAAAATGTCATCTACCATAGTGCTGAAATCTAAGAAGCAACAGCAACTACACGCTGTTCATATTGTTTTAAAGATTTTTATTAAACAGAGGGGGGGCATTTCTCCCAACCAGCATCATCCTTCTTTTCTAAAATGGTTTACTCTAACTGAACCATCACTGTAGAAAAGTCCGAACACACAAGGTCTCACATGCTTTCAGTATGTGTGACATGCATACAGAGACTCTCTCACGTGAAGAGGAGGCAACTATATTTTGATGACTCATGTTTGCTCTTTGCTCAGCTAGAAGAGGTGTTCCCACTCCACCGTCAGCTTTCCGGTTTAACGGCATAGAATGAACATGTGGTGCCGATGGACGGCAGTTATTTGTTGAGCTTGTGTCAACAAAGCTGCTACTGCCATCTGGCCAATATGCAGGACTCTAATCAAGAATATGGTGACTTCACATTGGGCAGATGGATATCAAAAATAATGCCATTCTCTAACCGTCCTTTGTCTCACACCTCTTCTCACCAAAACTTTGGCATTTTCCCTCTGCCATATTGAGGACTGATAGTGAACATGAATGTTGAGAATGTGGACACGAGGAAGTTATTGTAGTTTACACCGAGGCTGAGTTTGTGATCCTGAGGTTTTGTGTTTATATTTTTTCGCTGATTATTCATAGATCCAATCATAACAGATACATTTGTTATGCACTAAATGTGTACAGTTTTCCATCTGGAATAGTGTTTCTTTCAATTTAGAGTTTTTAAAAAGACTTTGAATGGGAAGAAGGCAAAACAAAACGATGAATTCTCTCTCAGCAGACACCGACGACTTCTGACACCCCAAAACAAAGAAGATCTAATTCCTCCGACAGCGTAAGATGTCAATCTTCTGGTCCTTTTGGGTTTTGGCTCTGTCCTCTACTGGGGCACTCTTTGTAGAGGTAGATGGGATCCTTTGAGGCTTTAGGAACCCTTTTGGAATGACATTAACTCAAAGATTATTTCTTTTTCTAAGTCCAGAAGCTTCAGTTTGTGACTAGGTTTCCGGTCTGACAGCAGCATACTAAAATAGATGCATCATTGTTCAAAGTTAACATCTTTATCTGCCCTTCTGACATTAATCTTCTAATTATGCACTATTTCACTACTAAACATTCACCTGCTGATCGATGATGAAAACTGCTACTATGGTTTTCCAGTGTCACTTTATTATCTCATATATAATTATACGAATGGGGTCATCTAATATGTCTAGGGGTTTTTTTGAGGAGCAAGGACATTCAAATTCAGATAAAACTACTGCTGGAGAAGTTTTATCTTTTCACTCTAGTTTATACAACATGGGCTCATACTCAAAGTAGTCAGAGTACCTGACAGGTGTGACAGCAGCACAGTCAGTCTCTCCCTTTTCATTTAATTCACTCCCAGTGTCCATGCATATTCAGCTCTGGGCCACTTTAAAGGGAACCATGATTCTGTGCTGTGACAGATGTAATATTGCAGTTTCATGTCCCACTGCTGCTTCGGTTATGAATACATTTCAAGGAAATGACAGTATTCTGTTTCTACAAGTCCTATAAGTTCTACAAGGCATGTGCATGTGACATTTGTATGTACGTGATTTATATTGATCGGAAACAAACTGCTGGTGACGTTCACATGCATTATGTCATGATGCATGAAATTATTGCAAGAAACGTCAGGTTTCTGGGCATCGTTTCAGCTGTAGCTCCTCATTCTCAGTCTTGCTGGGTTTCTAAACCTTTTTGTGTTTTGTCTAAGAAGCTTCAGTTGTCTTGAAACAATTGTTACAAGCATTGGTTTAAGCATCAAGAAACAGATAGTTAAACCGGCTCCAAAACTCTCTTCACTGAGAGCTTTATAAGTAGTTGGGAAGCATAAACAACCAGACTTTGTTCTGTATTATTTTCCAGACTTGCGCACGTTCTCTTTTACCTTGTTTATTACAATTACCCTTTTGGTTTTGACCTTATTAGAGTCCGATGGTAAGACCGGCATGCCAGTATAAAGCAGCATTTTTGTGCCTGTTGTCCCCTACGTGCAGTCAAGCCCTGGTTACTCATTTAATGTGGGACAACAGCAATGATTGTTTTAATGTGACCATAAACAGGAGATAAAGGCACTCAAGCATTTCGGTGCTCAAGCTGTCCTTTAACATGTCTTTGCAAAATCACTGCAACCTAATTTTCTTCTTGCTGACATACTCATCATTTGCTCTTACAGGGACAACGTATTATTGCTTTAGGGGCTTTTCTCTGTATTTCTGCTGGTGAAAGGTGGTGGCCAAACTGTGATCACTCTTCCAAGCCCTTACATCTCATTCTCTCCCCCCTCTGTTCCTGTCTTCAGATCGAGAAGATGATGACTATGATTGGTGCAGGCATTGATTTTTCCAGAGATCAGCAATACGCTACACAAGGTAGAGTATGATTACTAATATTGTTGCCTTTTCATGCATGTTAAAATGACTCAAGTGTGAAATTCACAAATCAATTATCATGGAAACCTGAAGGAAAACTGGAAGAAATGGGTAGTTTTCCAGTAGCTACTAACCTGTTTAATAAACGTGAGTAAAAACACCTTGTATTAATTCATTATTTCTCTTTTTGTGGCTGTGGATGTTAATGCAACGGCTGCCTTTATTGCCAAATAGTGGGCTTGGAGTGCTTGGAATTTGATTTATACTATAGTTATAGTTATTAGATCCTCACCCTGGACCTTAAAAGATATCAAACAAGTGCTTGGCAGTGATAGTGGAGAGGAGAGCTCTAAATACAAATTAGTTACAAATGGAGGTTTGGATACAAAAACATTATTTTAGTCGATGGGTGGTTTGTTTTTTATAAAAAAAGAGTCTAAAACATTTCTTTTAGCTGGCTTGTGTCATCCTCCATTGAGATTTGACCCCCTTGGTTTATTTTGCGTGTCTCTTTTTTTGAGGCAGTTATTCAAGCTGTGGTGTCTGACATGAGCCAAGTACTAAATCTGCATCATAATGTACCAGGATCTTTATTTTTAAAACCAAAGCGCCTGAGAGAACCTTTATTACAAGCAGTGCTAAGGACTGTAACCTGCTCTGCTGTTATTCTGCTCTTCAAAGCCTGTCATTAAGGTTTGATGGATGGCGTCCAAAGACTGTAGCAGTAACCCGAGCAATCAAATCTTTCCCTTCAGCTTTCCCTGTTGACATTCTTCAACATCCACTGTCAGTCACCGCTGTGCCTGAGCAATCTTTTTAATATATTTAAACAAAGCGGCACATCCTCTTTTCCTTCGCCAAACTCCATCGTCTTATTCTAGCCCTGGGGTTTGCTGTGCCCTGCGCTGGATTGAGCTGTTTAAATATTAACCACTTCTGTACGTATGTCAGGGGGTGAGCTCATTCTGCTTTGGAGGAAGCAGACTTTGTAGAAAGCTGACACTGCTGCAGTAAAGTAGTTAGCATCCCATCACAGGCTCTTGGTGTGAAGTTTCCATGAGTCTGAATCCACTTCCATGTGTGTGTGAGCCTTAACCTTGTAGCTACCACGCTCACAGCTCCAGCTCAGTGGAGGAGACCATCGGGGGACTCGCTCGAGAGGAGGCTCTCTGTTTGATGTGATAAACCGCATCACTTTTTCCCTCCCTCTACTCCTCGATTTGATCCGGTGCTTGGCGGTGATGCGCCGAGTTGATTGGCTCTGTGCCTCCAGTCTGTTGTATCTTCACTGATTTACCTTTACAAAGAGAATGTGGAAAAACAACGGACTGAGGTACAGATGCTGCAGGAACTTGAGAGCAAATTAGGAGTGGGTGGGAGGGGGGTTGTAGCTGAAATGGTAGCTAGCACTGATAAAGAGCAGCCACCTGCAGTGTTAGAGGGAGAGGGAGAGAGAGTTAGTGGGGAAGTGTATGCATTGAAAGGGGGGGTAGAGAGAGAGAGAGAGAGAGGAAGGGAGGAGAGGAATTGCAGGCAGCAGAATTGTGATCAGTCAGGACAATAGGAGGATGTAACTTCTGCATCTGTAGGACTAGGTTATCTGCTCTTTAGCTAGGAGCGGCCAAAAAAATGGTTCTTTTAGACCTCGTCTGTTGTCGGACTTGACCGCATCTCTCAGACAATTTTAGCGCTCTCTTGTCTGCAGAGGAGTTAATCCCGGGAGTGAGCTATCACTAAAAGTGCTTTTTGAAGGAGCTGATCGGATTCTTGACTGGATTTTTTTTTTTCTTTTCTCCTTGACAAATTTTCAAGCTTATGAAATGTCCGAATGGAACTTTTGACATGGGACCATCATCTGGAACTGTTTATGTAGCAGGTTTAACAAAGGATAAGACAGCTGACAATCAAAAAGGGAAACTTTCAAATCTGTGTTTTATAAAGAAATGTTATGTTATCGAATTTAACGCCTGTTTACTTTTCTAAGCTGCCAGATTTCACAAGGTAGAAAACGATTGACTCTGTTAGCCTCTGTGTTTTAGAGGCAGTAAATTAGGAGGTAACTACCTAAATTTAAGTGTGCAGTGATTGGTTTTCAGTGTGGAGTGTGTATTTGCTTTGAAAGAGTTAAAGAATACCAGTAACATGTTCACTGGAGGAGAGGCAACAATCTGTCTTTGTATACATTAGGCTGCTCTCAGCTTAGACTGCTGACAGCTGTCAGTATAGTGTTGCTTTGTTATCAATCACCGCTCATTGCAGTCATGTCACAGGTTTCTTTTAGTCCCTCTGCGTTTTTTGCTTGTCCTGCTGCTTCTGATGTGGACACTGGCACATCACAGGTAGATTCCTGTCTGGATTGTCCGTGGTGGATTGTGTCTTAAACAGGTTGGATATGTGATTCTGGGATCCAACTATTTACCAAATACCTGTCTTGTCTACAAGTCTGGATCACTTACGCTTGGCTGAAATGAATCACCTACCCTGGAAGAACTCAAACTAAAGTTATAAACTCTGAGTGTTATTGTAAAGTTAAAGCGTAATTAAATCAGCCCTAATTTTATTTTTTTTAATTTCTTTTTGTGGAGAAAAAGGTACCTCCTGAAATGGGACATTCCAACTTTTTTCATATTCAGATAGGAAATATTTAGTCATATTTGTGAGTTTAGCTGTGTGCTAAATAGAAATGTATTTCAGCATTCTCCTGGCTGACTACCATAGAAAAATATTTTCTTTAATTTTTAGATATTATCCATTTTTTTGCTGATTTATCCCTTTTATCTTACCTTCACCCCCCGACTCAGGGGTAGTTTAATCTATTTCGAGTGACTGTTGTTCAGCCCCCGCTGCCCTGCGGGAGCTGACGCCTTGTTCACAGAGGACACTGTCTCCCTCACGTTCCTGCTGCTGGTGCGCTCGGCTCTGCTGGCCGAGAATGATGTGGCAATGCCACGTCTCGTCCTCGGAGTGCCGCTGCTACCGGCTGAAAGGTTTCTCACTCCTGAAGCGCTTTCCCCTGTCAGCAGGTGCTGCAGGCCGGCTGCTGGACCAGCCCGTGGGAGACTGGCTGGAGCATGTGGGTCTGCCGCAGTACGAGAGCAAACTACTCCTGAATGGATTCGACGACCTTCACTACATGGTGAGTGCCTAGCTTACTTCATTTTTATTACTGTCTTTGTTTCATATTTAATTCTCTTGCGTGTTTAGCCATTTATTTTCACTTTTTAAATCTTTGAAGACTTTTTTTACCTTTTCCCTGTACTCTAAAGTCACTTTCATTTGTGCTTTTATGCATTAATCATATTAGTGTCATTAAGTATGATGATGCTGTTAGCGTTATCTAAAGTTCAATTAGATGTATTCCCGTGATAATAATAATTTTACTTTTTGAAAAATGCTTTCCACATAACTCGGCATCAAGTTTGCATCAAACGTTACATTTACATTATTTAGTGCTTGGCTTAATTCAATGTTTCAACATCTCCATCTATTCTGGTGACTCTTGAACAAAGCATCCGCCATTCAACTTAGCCGATGCAGTCTGTGCTCGGCTCCTGTCAGATAGTTTGTTTGATACTCTTACCTCTGGTTTGGTGTTGAATCAAGGCTGTCCTGGATCCTCACACTCTCAGACGGTTTGTCTCTAGCCTGGGAGGCAATTGTCGTGGCTTCTCGTTAACAGTCAGAGAGCCGGCTGCCAACAAAGCAGCTGATGCCCGACCAGAATGGAGAAGAATCTTGATGAGTAATGGGGTGCTACTGCCAATCTGACAAGTTTATAGAGCCCACAGTGTGCGATGCCTCTCTGAGTTGGCTCGGTTGCTTTTCTCAGTCCTGAAGTCTGATGAAGGAAAGACTGAGGGGCACAGCTGGCAGTCTGAACCGGTGGGAAAGTTGAGAGATAAGCATCCTATTTGTCAAGATAAGAACTCACATCTCTTTCAGACTTATAAAAACCTTCACTGTGACAAACAAAACACACAGTGGATCACAGATTTTCATCTTTTTCAAACACTACTGTAGATTCACACATTAGTTATAAATGTACTCAAGATTCCCTCCACGTGGACTTACTACTTACCACAAAGTAAATGAAGCCAGAGCCAGAGCGCTGCGTATAAACAGGAACACAGTTCCCTTAGCGACTACAAAGATAATTCATAAATCACTGTGTTGGGTGCAAATAAACTTCTCATTTCAGCTGAAAGAACACGGTGGAGTCTCGGGGCACTTTTAATTTGAATTTGAATGAACTGTGCCTCAGATGAGTGCGACTATGAGAAGCTGACAAAGACGCCAAAGAATATGATCCCTTAAATACTCAACGTATTGTACATAAGCATAACAGATGTTTCCTTGTGCGATTCAGAAGATATACCCCTCTGTTTGTAAGCTCCACAACACATGACAGCACATGTAAACAGACGTACACATTTGAACTTATAAGACCCTGAGATTATGTCATATAGCAGTGATATTAAAACCAGTACAGACATTTAAAGTTCAAAAACTACAAAAAACACAAAACATATTCCATCTCACTGAGGGAAACATTTACTATATTTAAAAAGAAAACATGGAGTGATGAAAATATTTTTTTTACACTTTTTTTTTTTAGATTAACTTATCAAACTTTTTAAACAATTTGAATAAACTTGAACTTTAAATTCTAAATCATTAACCTTGAGCTTTGCAAAAATGGATATAATAAAGACGATATATAGGCAACTTCACTTGGTGTGCTGATGATGTATACTAATCAGGTGTTCAATCTAATTGGGTTTGTAGTAATGCGATGCATTTAGGCGTGCAGACACGGTCAGGATGACCTTCTGAAATTTGAACTGTGCCTCAGGATGGGAAAGAACGGTGATTTAAATGGCTGTTGGTGTCAGACAGCCTGGTCTGAGGATTTTCCTACAAAATAATTTCTAGGGTTTTACAGAGAATCATCTGAAAAAGTGAAAATATCCACGTCTCTGGGTGAAAATGCCTTATTGATGCCCCAAGCTCATTGGAAGCCAACTTGGACGTAACTCCAATAACCACTTGTTACAACCAAGCAGAAGAGCATCTCTGAACTGCAGAAGACCACACAAAGTGCCTCTACTGTCAACTACAGACAGTAAACTGAAGCAGTGGTTCACACAACCTGACCAGAATTAGACAACAGAAAACTAGAAGATCATTGTCTGGTCTGATCCCAGATAAAGGTCCTCACTGATTGTCAGTATCTGTATATTTATTTCTTTATCTCTGCATGCAAGGCTTGTTAATTAGACTTAAATATTATAAATTTAGTGTTTCTTTGTTTTATTAAGCTTCAGTTGTTTAATAAATAAAATGTGTGGCTGCTATCAAACTATATCTGTCTAATTTCAGTGCACTCCGATTCTCCCATAAACAACCTTTTAATCTACTTTACATAACCCGAGAATAGAGAATTCATCCACTTATCAGCCTCCCCGCTTAGAGAAAGCGTGATCCACACCCATGTTTAAGTATGTGTTGAAGCCTCTGAAGTTACTCTCGGGGTTTAATCTTCCTACTGTCTTTTAGGCTTTCGTCTTCTTTTTATTCCAAAGCAGCAAGCTGGCAACATTTCTATCTTTAAACATGGCTTACTAACCACCTGGCTTCCTGAAGTCGCTGCAGGGTTTAGAGAAAAAGCTGTTACCTCTGAACAAAACAACGTGTCCTTCCCACAGCAAATGTTGACCTTTTATGAATCACAATTTGGTCTCAATTGGAAATTAGATTTACCCTCCGAGTCACCTTGCCCTTGCCTAACTTTTATAATTGTGTTTAATCTATGCATTAGTGAATAGAGCAGAAACGGGCCATATTTCATTCTTGGCTGTGTTACCAGACAAATATTTTTTTGCCAGTACTGAGTACAGATATGCATGTCAGCCAATCCACTTTTATCTTCAAGAGACCGATCAACTTCTGTGTACGACTTTCAAAACAACAATCTAAAAACAGTTCAGATAGACTCAGAAATAGACACAGAGTCACAGCAGAGTCATGTTATGACTCTTTTGCATTTCCTATGAGCTGCTAAAAGACAGGCTAGATGCCAGTATTTTAATTGAAATTTTCACGCTTCATCATCAAATTTTAAACAATGGTAAGAAAATGGTCCTTCTCTGAATTAGGTTGTTAAGAATGCGTGGAAAAATAAATAGTATGTCGCTGTAGCCGATGTGGCAGTGAGATCACCAATTAAACAGTGTTTACTCTGCCACTCGGCCAACTGTGATCTGTGTCTACCCTGCAGGCACGCTCTAGAAGCAGATCAATAACAGCAGTGAATGTATTGTGTTCAAGCAGCGTTGCAGAGACGAGCCTTTTTCTGAAACCAATTAGATGCTTTTTATCGACTCGTGGAGCAAATGTCCCGATGAAACAAGCGCTGCGCAATCATGCTGTTCTCCACTGCTCGTTGGTACTGACAAGTGCCTGTTGAAATGAAATGGCTCTTTTTCTCTGTGCTAGACTTCTGCGCTGTGAGACAGTCAGCAAGTTCGTTTGTATTCGAGGCGACTACGAGACCGACGGTCTTCTGGCAGGGGCGTCTGGATCTGACTTTTATGCGGTCAGCTGAGGGAGAACAAATTTACTTTGAGTTTCAAATCAGTGGAGGTGGCTGAGGATTTATAAGGAGAAGGCCTTTTTTATTTTTTGTTTTTTTAGAAAGAGTTGGTCAGATCTAAAAGTTGCGCCAAGGTTAGGCGAACCTTTTCTGCTTCCGAGTTGTCTATGTAATCTAAATTCATCAAGTTTTCATGACCCCCTTTTTTTCTGTCGTCATTGCTTTTTCTGCCTTTTCATAAATGCAAAGGGCTCATGCTGCAGCGAGGGACCAAACCCTGCGGAAAAATCCAGTAATGGCTTCCTGCATCCGAAGCTAAAGGATTGGGAATGGATTGATTGATGTTTTTTTTCTTTTTGATTTTTTTTTTTTTTGCTTTGTTTTG
>VUQG01003515.1:83085-94230 GCA_015106755.1 Etia nguti
GGGGGGGGTTTTTTTGGTGTTTTTTTTTTTTTTATTTTTTTTTTTTTTGCTTAGATTTGTCTGTTAATTTAAAAGAAACTTAAAAAAAAAAAAATGTTCTGTCAAAATTTCATTTGCACTTTTCTTTAGAGGTCTGAGTGGCCTCGTGGCAGCCAGTTTAGGAGGACAAACTATGAGTCTTAGTGCTGTTAGGTAGCTGTCCTTTAGAGGGTCAGAATGAGTGATCCGTGCCCCTGAGCACCCAGCCTGAATTCAGAGTGCTTTTAAACCAGGGAGGCCACTGTGGCTGTTCTCTGGATAGGCTGAGGAGGAACAGAGCAGCATTTTAATGAGAGGACAGAGTAAAGCAGAGCTGGAAAAGCTGCACAGGCACAAAACAGCCCAACTTACTCCTTTAAATGTATTCTATTTGCCAATGTTGTGCTGATATTAGCGTTCTCTCTGCTAATGTACTCCTTGAAACCTGCCAAGCCTGTGGAAGCACATTAGTCAGAAATTTCCCCACAGAGTTGTCACCACCACATCATGCTGTTTGTGTTTTCAGAGTCTTTGAATGAGGATAAATGGCTTCTCCAGATATAGCAGAGGTGAATGTAACACTTTAAATGAAAGGAAATGAGAATTTTTATTAAGCCAGGTATGAACAAACATTCTTCACCTAACAGGTGTTCAGTTCACTCGGGTTTGGTTTAGTGAGGTGTGTCCGGAAGCAAAATGTTGATTAGTGTTCACAGTTATTTGCTTTATCAGTCAGGTTGTCCTTCAACCATCAAGCCATTAATATTGGAACTGGGGAATGGGAATCATTTATTTATGTCTAAGCAAGCATCCAGCTTAACTTCAACATGAAATAAAATTATCCAAGGAAATACATTAAAAAAAAAAAAAAAAAGAAGATAGAAAAAAAACGACCAAAAGAGCCCCGCGTCAGATTGGTGACTGGTCCAGGGTGTACCCGGCGTCTCGCCCTATGGTGGCTGGGATGAACTCTAGCACCCACACAACGCTGATGTTTCCTTAGCTTGCCTCAGTGATAGATGTCATAAAACACATCTTAAAGTCTGTAAAGCTCAATAAATAGAATGATTTTGAAGTGATGAGATAACATTTCTGCACATTTGCCAAAATTAGCAGAAGACACATGAGAAAATCAGAGAGTGGTAGAAAAATGCGTAGAATAAATCAGGAAATGGGCAAAGAGTGTAACCCCAGTCTGTTACAGCTGTATTCCCCCCCATAGAGCCATTTATCAGTTAATCTCCAGTGGGACAGTAATGCAATGATCCATACACTTTGAAGCATTATCATCCATTCAGCCCCACAAACCATATCAGTCCTCAGCTAGAGAGGCAGCAATCAGCATGTTGCTGCTCAGAGATAATGGGCTTTCAGTTGTCAGTTTCGTGTGAGGCAGTGTGAAGGCAAAAGAGATGATACATAATGTCCTGTGCTCAGTGTGGGCTGAAGCCAAGATCATGGTGGGTTCTAATCAATAAACTCACTTGGAGCATTCAGGTACTCATATTTCTGCTTTCTGTCTGTCTTCCTTCTCCGGATTTCCATCGACAGGCTGGATCGCAGCCTATTAGAAATTTCAGCATGAACAGGATGGCAGTGTAAAAGTTTATGTCAGTGTTTTAGCTGAATTGTGATTAGCATTGTGATTCCACAGGCAGCATTACAAAGATTGCTCTGCAGCATTTACTCTAACAAACTCACTCCTCCCCTCTCCTCATGCTCTCCGCCCCTTGTTTGCATCAACAGCATCTGCATGAAAAACAGGCTGTCAAGTTTGACCTACAGACAGCATCTCTGCTATACCATTAGTGGTGTGTGTATGTGTGCGTGTACGCAGAGGTGAACACCACAGGATTAACTTTAGGTTCATATTGAAGAGTCAGCCACATGAGCCCTGAGCCATCGCAATTTGTTCCTGAGGCGGCACCTTCTCTGGGCCGTAGTGATACTGGCAGATGAGAGTTAGTTGCTGACTCCCCTGTAGAAGCACTACAGCTAGCATTTATGATTTATATCCAACAGGCTGGACTTGTGACCCTTACCGACTTCTTATTGGTCAGTCTGAGCATGGTTAACAGTCAGTTTAATTCAGTTTAACTGATTGCAATTCCTTCATTCTTAAAGTTCAAATTAAGTTCAATCTCTGCTAACCGGCTAGTCCCAGCCCTTGCCGTCCTGTGGTTTTGACTACCAGTTCAATTGCTGGGTGGTTGTTTTTTTGGTCCTATCAATCATTCAGCTGCTTCTTGGAGATATTCACGTCTTATTCCCCCATCCTGGACTTCAGTTGAAGACCTGAGACCTGGAAAGCCACTCTAACCAGGATTTAACAGTGGGTAGAGAAATTGTTAATAAACAAGGGCCACAATCATCAGCTGCAATCTTTGAGTTGTTTTTCTCACCTCAGAGGCAGCTGATTATGTTGCTCAGTACAGCTGCAACATTAAGTGTGAAAACCCCAGAAGCTTTATTATGAATCTGTTGTCATTTTAGTCTAAATCTGTGGGAAACACTGTTTACTGTCTTGTGACTCTCTTATTTGGTCTGTTGTACCATGAAATTGGTTAATACGGAACTAAAATAAATGAATAAATGATGTTCGGTGTTGAAATAAAGGCTTTCCTTTTACATGTCAAGGTGTTTTGATTTCCCCCGTGGCTGTCGTCAGCTATCGATGCGCCTCCATCTCATAACGCTGACCACTCTGCAACTCAGACATTGATTCATCCCTCCCTTCTCCATTATCCATTTGTTGCCACTCAGTCTCCAAAGGTGATATTGTGTGTAACCAAAGACTGGTTTGATCATCAATCACCACATTCCTGTCAGTACCAACCCCCCCCCACACACACTTAAGTCTCATTTAAGGGGTTATCGATGTGGCTCCTCTGGTGATAGTCAGTAAGTTGAGTTCTAGGGAGGATCTCAATCAGGAGTAATTGACCTTTTTATGCAATGGTAGCATACTTGTGATCAATTCTCACGTTGCACTGAAGGCTTTTAGCTTGGAGGGTTTGTCTTAATTATATATAATCTTGAATCAAAGCAGTTTGTGTTTTGGGATTTTCATAGATGACTTGAATAACCTATGTAAAAAAACAAAACTGGCTTTTACTAAATGGTAACTTAAATTACTTCAATTAATCTGACACAGTTTAATGTACATTGCTTTCTAATGACTTTCATGGGTCTTAGAATAGAAATACCAGTAACAAAAATGCTTGTTTTGTATGTTGCTTTAAAGGGGAGCAATGTAATGGAGGACCAGGACTTGAGAGAGATTGGAATCACAGATCCGAGCCACAGAAAGAAGATCCTGCATGCAGCACGTTCTTTTCCAAAGGTGATAAATCATTGATTCCTACTTTAATGCTGCTCTTAGAATCGTAAGACCCAATTCAGTGTTTTGCATTTGCTTTAATGTTAGATGATCAAGTAATATTCTTACCTTAGACCCAAGTATCTGTAGCATTTATGGAAAGTAACAAGTTAATTTGTGGTTTTAAATACCTGAATTTAAATTGATAATGCTTAGAACAAAGTAAACAGTGGTATCTAAAACTGTTTCAACATTGTGTCCTCTTAAAATGAGCTTTATTAACTGAACACATAAAAATATGTTTACTCTGTTTTATGTTTCTTTCACGTACTTAAACAATAATACGGTAGGCATACGGCTGAGCAAGAGCAATAGAGCTTAATAATGAAGTCGAATGTAGTTTGGCAGTGGGCTTGCTTTATATTATTGTACTGGGATCTTAACGTTCTTAAAAAAAAAAATAAATAAATAAAACACCTCTGCAGTATTCATTCTGCTTGTATACAAATATACGTCTGTGGCGGTTATTGAAACCGGACCCCTTCAATTTTCCGCCAAGGAAAATTGGCTAAATTTGCAGCATATTGGTTCAGCCAACGCCCTGAATTCTTAAAGTGTCTGTGAATGATTACGTTTTCTGCTGCAGGTGAAAGCGCTGGGCTGTGACGGCAGCAACTCCCTGTCCTCCTGGCTGGAGAATCTGGGCCTGCACGAGTACTTGCAAAACTTCCTGTCCAGCGGCTACCGCACTCTGGACTGCGTCAGAAACCTGTGGGAGCTGGAGATTGTCAATGTGAGTCACAGTGATGTACAAGGACAGTGAGGAGTATCAGAGGGTGAAATTAGTTTTCAGGTGTCTTGGAAAAAAAATCAGGATAGGGAAACAAGTTTGACGGTTTGCTTCTGCTTCAGTTTGGGGCGGAGCCTGGAGGCTAAAACTCTGAAGATGAATGTGTATATATTTGTGTTGAAGATTGGGAAATGGATTCCAAAGCCTTATTCAAAAAAATAAATTGAGAATTTCAATTTTGAAAGACAGAACTGAAATTACTTGGTTGGAAACCTGCACATCAGACTTCACTGGTCCATGAGAAAATATGTTGCCTTTTGCTACTACTGGGAAGGGTCTCTGAAGGAAACATGTTTTCTTGTTGGTAAAAAATACACTTCACTCCAAGATCAGTGCTGCATTCCTCCATTTCTGTGTGCAGTACCATCACCTGTAGATCAGTGAAGTGATGTCTGATGATTGGCAGACACTGTATCACTGCATGAACGTGTGAACTTGTGCAATCCCGGATATGGATTCAAGATTAACAGAAGAGAACAGACTCAGAGGGAAAACAGCTTCACAGCCTCTATGGAGAACCATTAAGGGAAAGTCACAAATGAAATAGCGGTGCCTGATGTGTTGTTTTCTGGTGTTTCCTTACGTGCTGCTCAGTATGTTCAGTTCATAATTTCCTTTTTTACAGGTGCTAAAAATTAGCCTACTTGGTCACAGGAAACGCATCATCGCTTCCTTAGCGGAGAGGCCTTATGAAGAGCCTCCTGTCAAACCTCCTCGTTTGTCTCAGATCAGGGTGAGGACCTACAAACTACAATCCTGTGTAAAAGTGCTTCACAAAACGTTCACATTTGTCTTGTTTACTCTTCACTCACTTCGGAACTAGATCTGATGTTTGAATACTGTTCGACAAACTTCTCAGGCTTCTTATGTTTCAATAAATTCTTTATTTTTAGCCTGTGAATGTTGCAAAGTGTATTGACAAAGATGAATGCCTAATAGCTAATGATAGAGAGTACATCTGACATGAGATACCCAACTGTGTCATATTACATCTCCGCAGTGCCAAGACCTGCCTGGATCCCAGACTTCATCTCCCATGAGTCAGATGGAGCCCTACACAGGACGCTCAATGGACCCTCTGCTGCCTGTAGGCGAACCAGGGAGGAAAAAAGCACAAGAAAATGACTATGACGTTACCCAAAGATATCGTAGCGAACGACACAGGCCTCCTGTATGTGGTTTATCTACGAGTGTGTTAATGGTTATAGAGGGCCTTTGCCAGGCTTCTGTGATAGTTATGGTTATTTTCATAGGAGCGACATGAAGACTGGCAACGAGAGCCCCGCCTGACCTTGCGGCCGCCTAGTCTAGCAGCACCGTACGCCCCGGTTCAGAACTGGCATCACCAACCGGAGAAACTCATCTTTGAATCCTGCGCTTATGAAGCTAGTGTATGTCTGCACCATTCTCCTTCCTACACGATTCAGCTTTGTTGATTAAACACATCAACAGTAATGTCTTTTTTCCTTCCATTTCATTACAGTACCTTGGCTCCATGCTTATTAAGGAACTAAGGGGTACTGAGTCCACGCAGGATGCTTGTGCCAAAATGCGGGTATGATAAGTTTCTCCAATCTCTGAGGATAAACTAATAGATACTGTTTGTGTGAGTGGCAATTCACCTGTCCTTTCAGTCTTTCCTCCAGAGGTCAACAGAGCAAATGAGAAAAGTCCCAACTATCGTCCTTTCAATCACATACAAGGGTGTGAAGTTTATCGACGCAGCCAACAAGGTTAGCGACTACACACATGCACACACACACAATTACATACACATTTTCTCTTTGCCTGAAGGTTTACTTCTTAACCAGACGTGTCCTTTGAGGCGTGTGATACATCAAATTGAAGCCTGGGCAAATAACAGCATGTTTCCTTTTTTAATGTGCGCATGAAAGTGACGCAGTCGAACATCAAGCTTCCTCTCTTTCTTTGATTGTAAATATCATGCCTGCAAGTTTGTGTCAGATTAGTTTGTGTTTATATTTCCTTATAGGAAGCAAATCTGATTGACATTTAGTTGACATTAATAAAAAAAAGGCTTTGAAATGTTGAAGCTCAACATGGTCTTGTTGTAGTTGAACTGTAGTTGAACTTGTGATGGCTGGCAGTCAGTGTCTCTCCTTTAACTGTTTTTTTTTGTTGTTGTTTTTTTAAATAACATTTTCTAACATAGCATTATTGTCTCAATGTTGTGATGATGGAGTGAAATTTTTTTTTAAATGAAAGAATGCACTGTGTATCGTGATTACTAAATCTTTACTCATGTCGCTCTTCTTGGTCCAGAACATCATTGCAGAGCACGAGATCCGTAACATTTCTTGCGCAGCCCAGGACCCAGAGGACTTGTGCACATTTGCCTACATCACTAAGGACCTGCAGACCAGCCACCATTACTGCCATGTCTTCAGCACAGTAGATGTGGTAAGGACACTTGTACTGTGCTCGACTATAGATGGTATAAAAGATGATTATGTGATTGTGATGTCACCCATCGCTCTTGAAGCTTTTATATGTTGGCGTTTTAGAGCCAGAAGTCATCTTACAAAGATGGGAGGGTGGAGGGCTAATTTAGCAGCTAGCGCTTAGCAAGTTGCATTCATAAACAGCAGGCATGCAATATGGAGACACACATACAGGCTAATTAATGTAAGAAACAGATGAATAAAACATTAGAGCACAGACTTCTTGGATGGTCTGCACCACACAGAAATGAATAGTATTAGTCATATAATCAATTAGAAATGTTCTAAAGGTCACCAGTAGTAGTAGTGACACAGTGAAGAGCTCCAATTTAGTACTTCAGAATGAGTCCTCAATTATCCAAATATTCATCGTCCCACTCTCAGTTGTTATGAAGGAGGAAACTATCCATTGAGGCCAAAATATTTTTTGTACCAGACTGTAAATATGATTTTTAATGCTGTAAAATGGGACATTTTAACATGGAAGTCTGTAGTTTTTGGAGCCAGCTTCAAGCTGCACACAGAGGAACTGCAGTTTTTGTACTTCTGGAGGTTCTCCCTTGTGTTCAAAACAGAAAAGCACAGATTTATCTGCTATTTATCTCAGCTTGCAATTTTTCTGCTTATTCAGGGTGCCTGTGGGCCTTGAACAGTAGTAGTAGCTTAACAAAAGTTTTCAGCTGTAGACAGTAATGTTTTTGTATTTGATTGCGGGCTGTTGGTAGTCATTAAACACTGAAACAGTATGAGTCAAATAGTTACCACAGCTTTATTCTTCAGACTCCCGTGTCCCTTCTGCTACCGAAAGTATCCATACGACGCTCCATGAGGTGTATTTGGTTATTTTAAACTGTACTGACTATATGGCTGCTTTCAGGGTCCGCCAGGCACAGTCATCACTACACAAAAGAGATGTTCAGTTTCTGCGTATCGGCGTACATGGAATGCTTTATCTCAGGGCAGGTTACTACATCAAAGGATATAAAGAGGATTTCACAGCTCTGTGTTATGTGTCTCTTCAAATGATGATTGTTGTTCCCACCATAGGATTGCTTTTTCAGACTCCCAAGGCATAACGTATAAAGCATGAATCATCTGTCTTTAGTCTGCAGTGCTTGTTCGTACCTGGGAGCTGTCAGGGTAAAACAGAATAATCCAGCAGCTTTATTACTGAGCTACAGAGGATGGATCTAGTTTAGGAACAGGGGGTTGCTGCACAATACTCCTGAGATTACTGCCACTTCTCCAGGTTATGCAATTTTGTTTTGAAGAAGTTTGGGGGGAAAGAAATCTTTCTTCTGTTACGTTTTGCTGTCTCACTGCAAACTGTGTGATGGTGGTGGTCCTTTGACTAAAGGCTTATAATGACTCAGTGATCCTCTTCTTTCTACCTTTCTGTATAGAACCTGACCTATGAGATTATACTGACACTGGGCCAGGCGTTTGAAGTAGCATATCAGCTGGCTCTGCAGGCCCAGAGGACCAAACCACACCAGAGCGTCCCAGCTGGATCTGGATCAGAGGTCATTGAGACCAAGTCCAGCAAACCTGTGCCCAAACCACGAGGCAGCATACGCAAAACAGCGGTGAGTTGGGTGTTAAAAGTGTTGTAGTGTAAAACACCAAATCAAGCTGAAATATTGTTCAACATGTTCTCAAGCATTTTGGAGTTTTAAATCCTTTTTACTTCTCTGTGAACCTCGAGTGAACCTCGAGTATAGAATAAGTTGCCAGAAAAAATCTTTTTGTGTGTTGTGATTATGTTTTCAGCGTACGCCTAATTTTTTGGAAGCAAAAGCGGTGTTAGATTGCTTGCATCGGTCTACAGCTCTCTACATCATTGTGGTTATGCTATGCTGATGTTCATCTGGGCATTAGCATTAAACCATTAAGAGGGGAGCTTGTGCTGAATATAAATGAGCTAACTCCACCTCAGGGACAAGTCTCACATTTCTAGCTGCAGCTTAATGATCACAGTGATTCAACAATGTAATTCTGTGCCTTCCGTCTGTGTTTCATCTGTGTGGGTTTTTTTGACATGTACATTTTTAAATGTGTTTAATCAGCACCTGCGCACACATGCACTTCATACTCAGTTACACATATCCACACCTATAAGCTTCAAAATACACCAGCAGTGTCTTCTGTGTCGTGTGCGACCTGTCAGACTCCTCATGTGTCATGCCTGTTAAAATCTGTGTCACTTTTCCCGCCCTTTAAGTCCTTTGTCGCTTCTTCTGCCTGGTTCTTTGCGCACTTTCCCTTTTCTCTTCTAATCTTTGTCTCCGTCTGGCTCGCCTCTCTTCCTCCTGGTGGTGTTTATTTCTCCCAGGACTCTCCTCCTCCTCTCGACAGTCGTTGCTGTTACTGTTACACCTGCACCACCCACCGTCCCTCCTTCCTACCGCTGCACTCTGCCAGCCCTGCTGCCCAGGTGCTGCCTCCTGTCCCATCTCCACCCTTCTCACCCTTTGCGCTCTTTTTTTTGCCTTCCTGTCACAGCTTATTTTCTCTGACTTTCCTGAAAAACCCATAAACCTTTTTTTGTGTATGTTTATTTCACTATATTTCACAGTTCTCTGTTGAAAACTACATATGAATTTGATTTTACCAAACCTAAAGCAAATCATGATGTATGCTGTTAACTCCAGCGCCCTCTAGTGACACGCTTGTAGTAAGACAGACAAAGTTTATAAACACTGAATTCTTTTTTGGGGTGTTTTTACTTAATTTAAACTTTCACGTTTTTTTAAGTCCCTTTATGATATACATAGAGAAAATGTTATTATGTTTTGTCGATAGAAAAGCCAGCTGGTAAAATGGACTACTTACTAATTACTCCCAAAAGTGCTCAGCAAAATGAGAACTGGGAAAAGTTAAAATTTCAAAAATTGCAAATCTCATAAACCCATATTTTTATTCTCATCAGAACACGCAAAACATATCAACTGTTTACATTGAGAAAAGTTACCATTAAGAGAAAAATAAGGTCATTTTGAATTTGACCACACAAACACTCAAAAAGTTGGGACAGGACAATGTCCACCGCCGTGCATTATCCCCTCTTCTTTTAACAGTCCTTAAACATCTGGGAGCTGAGGAAACCAGTTGCCGGACTCTCAGCAGAGAATAATGACCCATTCTTGTTTATTATATCGTTTTGAGCTGCTCAATAGTTCTGGGTCTTCTTTGTTGTATTTCATGATGTGTGAAAGGTTTGAACTACAGTTCAGCACCTGGCAGCGATGCGGCTGTAATAGATGAAGTGTGTGGTTTCGTTTAGTTTTGTTGAACTATGCAAGGCCTTCCCTGAAAAAGACGTCATGTGGATGGGAGCACGTTTTGCTATAAAACCTGTAGATACCTTTTGGCAATGATAATGTTTTCCCATGTGTGCAAGCTGCCATGCCAATCCACCCCCATGCCATGAGAGATGCAGGCTTTTGAACTGAGCACTGACGCCGAGCCCGATGGTCCCTCACCTCCCGAGGACTTTTCATCCGTGTTTTCCAAAAAGAATTTTAAATTTCGATTTGTCTGACCACTGAACAGTTTTCCAAGTTACCTCAGAGCTTTGGCTCAGAGAAGATGGCAGTGTTTCTGGATCATGTTCACATAGTGCTTCTTATCTTTTGAGCCTTTTCTTTCCCCCGTCCCAACTATTCTGAGAAGTGTTGCTGCCATCAAATTCAAAATGACTGAATCTTTTTCATGAAATAGTAAAAAGTATTAGTTAAAAACCTTTTTGTCTAATATTATAAATAAAATATGGATTTATGAGATCTGCAAATCATTGCACTCTGTTTTCTTTACATTTTACACAGCATTCCAGCTTTTTTGGGGATTGGGTTTAAACACAAACATCAACAGTTTCGTGGGTAAATGTGGTTAAATTTCATCACAAACGATTACAGTTTGTTGGCACAATAATACTTCATTGCTGCATTTTGAATCAAAGCATTACAAAAAGTGTAATCAGCCTTGTATGTAAAGACTCAATTATTTCATTTCTGTCTGTTTGTACTCACAGGGGGACATCGTGGACCAGGAAGGCGATTCTCAGTCCCAGAGTAGTGCCACGTGGCTCATGGACCCCAAGGAATCCAAGCGCACTATCAGCACTAAGTACGAGACCACCATTTTCTGAGTGGACCTCTCTTCCTCCTGGGCTCGGCCTCACCCTTCTTCCTTCCCCTCCTTCTGTGTGCCTTTCACTGTGACGCTGCCTCTTTCTCTGCGCTGGACCTCTGCTCCTCCCTACCGCCATCACTTGTTTCCTCCTCTGACAACACCAGTCTGTGACAATTGACCAGCTGTTGCCCCTTCTTATTTTTAACTGCCAGCACCTTTACACTTTTTCTCGATATTAATGCAACCCTTCCACCTTGCCCACTGTCTTCTAGCTGTTTAGTTGGTATCTCTTCTACTATGAGCCTGCCACTCACTTTCCCTTTTATTCCCCCCTTCTGTTTACCTTATATGCTTCCTCCAACAAT
>VUQG01003516.1:3363-21032 GCA_015106755.1 Etia nguti
TGAAATAAAAAAAAAAAGACTGGCATTTTCATTTTCTTGCAGAGACATACGGGGGACAGAAAGACGCAATTACAGACAACAACCAGACCGCGTGCGTGCACGCATACACACACACACCCTTAGTCACAGAGAGATATGGCATTTAGCAGCCATTGTCTTTTATAAGCAGAGTAAATCTAATTCATGGACTGGAGTGTGACGCCAAGCAATGTTAGTTTGTCATCCAAATGTCAGCTGTTGGAACGCAGAATGCAAATTCTGAAGATCGGAAGGTAGACAGAAAGGCAGAAAGCAGTTTAAGTCTCTTAAGTCTGTCCCGCTCTCAGCTGGGGGTGTGAAGGGAGTAAAATGAGAAGCTTGGTTACTGCAGTACACAGAGCCTCATGTTTATGTCCAACCCTTCCCAAACCTGGCGTGGAGCAGGAGGACCAAAGAGCGTCACAAATCAAACGTGCAGTGGCGGCGAGACGGAGCGGGTCACAAATCAAACGCGCTCTATTGCGGGGACAGAGGGTCAGTGCGCGTTACAAATCAAAGCAGCTCCGTCAGTGGGATGGCGGGTGAAACAAATCACGGTGACCCCATCTCGTCTCCTGCTTGTCCGAGCGTGAGAAGGGAAAAAATAAAAAGTTGGGCCATCGTTGAGCCTGACATTAAAAAGACAGAACGAGAGATCAAATGACTGACAGCGAGAGTCGACTGTAGTGTGACTGTTGACACTAATAGAGAGGAAGAGCTTTCGCCTGTTGGTGTGTAGCAGCCTGTAGGTGCAAAGACACACATGCTTATTCTTGTTACTGTTATTACAGACATGTTTGTCACTTTCTGTGTATGGGCTGATGTCGGCGTATGTACCTCCATGCATGCCGTTGACTGTAATAGTATTCCAATTGGGGGGCAGTCATGCAGAAGTGGCACATAACTGTCTGGAGATTCTCAACCCAACAAGCTGTCGATTACCGAAAGAAAGCGTTTGTTGATTTTTACATGCGGAATGAAATTCTTCCACCCGCTTCCCTTTCTCTCTCACCCTTCACATTTCCCTCGAGCCTCAGTGTGTGTGTGTTTGGGAGTGTATTCACCTGTGAAATACCTTCTATGTACCCACCACCATGCTTGACATGCTGCAGAGATAGCACAGTCCTGCTGACCCCTTCATCCATGCTGGTTTGTGCTTCTCCAGCACACACACAGAAGTTAAATCATTTTTATGTGGAGACGAGGATCGTTAACAAGAACTAAATCTTTCCTGAAAAGAAAAAAATGTTAAAAAAAAAAAGGATGATAGAAACTAGAAATAGCTGTAAAGTTCATGAATTTCAATTTTAGTCGTGGTAAATGTAGGGAATCTTTATTGTTGACATAATGGACTGTAATTTTTCACTTGTCTCCAGCGGGACAAACGCAGGTGAATCAAATTTCAATTTAACAATGGCCCTATTCCATCACATGTCTCACTGAGCCATAACAGATAGTGAACATACGCCAGGAACGAGGATTGCTGGCCTTAATGGAATCCATTAGATTTTAGTTCAATCGTTTGAAGTGGAAAGGCTATATCTGACTGAAAGAACAGAGATCTAAAGGGGCCAAAATGGATACACATATCCTACGACTATAAACTCTTCAAAAAAGAGGTAAGGCAGACTAAAGTAGGGAATGCAAATGTGTATTTGGAAAGCAAAAATCATTATTATTACTTCATTGGCTAACCAAATAATAAGCTCACATGCTGAATAGTTTGGTCTAAGTGCTCTGTTTTTAAAATATCATATTGTAGAATAATAAGTGCCAAACCTTCAAGTTTAAACAGCAGACTGCTGAAATATGGCAGACAAATGTAGATGTTGGGTTAAAACAATATTTTGTTGGTTTTTTTTTCATTTGTAATATGGTGTGCACATGTAACAGGTATTGTCCATATATGAGTACCACTAACATGTTTCTGGGTTTAATCCCTGAAGCAGAACAAATAATCCCGCATGAAATGAATAAATGAAAGGGTAGGTATAACATGATGAGATTATCAAGCTTACCAGTCTACTCTGTGGACCACCAGATGACCATATGTCCAAGAGTGTTGAGGCTTATCAGGTGCCTGTAAAGTCTACGGAAATTGTAACAGTGAAGATCTGATATCTAAGAAGGAATCGCCAAATGGAAGTTTTCATTACTCCTATCTATAGAAAAGAAGTGTGTGTGTGTGTGTGTGTGTGTGTGTGTGTGTGTCTTTGGTTTGGAGTCATGCCTTAACAAATCCCCTGTCATTACTTCCAATCAATACACCAAATAATTGGGCCAAATCATATCCATATAAAAGCTTAAATCAGAATTCCTGCATTACTGACCCTAACCAGGGTGCTGGACTCTATTTTATTCTTTCTTTCTTTATTTTTATCTGCTTGTGACCCAAAAGAGAATTTTCTTGTCTCACTTGGTTGGGCATTTCACTCTAATCTAGTACATATCTGACTGTGTGGAATACAAGCACTGGACTGACTTATTTACATGGATCCAAATTAGTTTGAATGTAGTTCATGCTTTCTTTGAACACATTTTAAATGGTCTTTCAAAGCTGAGCTCATGCTGCTACTCAGATCTCAACCTAATAAGCGGTGACATGAATGTGGTGGAAATTAATTCAGCTTACTCCTCTTTTTAAGAACATTTACTCATCAGTGTTGTCTGATATGCACCCTATTAGTACAAACTCATAGTAAACAGAGTGAAACTCGTGGAAGTTAAATGAGTTCGGGCTCTTGATGAGCACCAACTTTTGATTTATTTCCAAGTTGATTTTGTACCAGTGCTTGATGTTTTGTTCTATTGGAGAGTGCAGTTTAGTCCAAAACAAACAATTAGACTTTAAAGGTTCAGTCAGTTTGTTTTTGAGGTTATTTAACAGAAAAAAAATATTATACTTATAAATATACATATAAGTGTTATTATTTAATAGTGTGTAATTACATCTTTCAAAAATGTATGTATTCTCATAAATGTATAATAAGCCATTAAAAGAAAGATAAGAGCAGGCGACAGTTTCTGAAAACCGCCATGTTCTCCCACCATATTTGAATACAGTCACTGAGAAGGACGTCTCCGTCCGGACTAATGGCGTTTTATGTAACTCACTACATGTAGCCAGATACGGGCATATATGTAGCACACCAAAGGTGGAGGAGAAGAGCTGTTGTAGGTGTTTTTGTGCCATGGAGGGACATTGAAATTCATGCCTTCACCTTCATAAGCAAGATACAGTATGAAGGGTCAAACCTATGATTTATCATCAGAGGAGGAGTCCTCTTCACTAAAAAAACAATGCAATGGAAAGGAAAGACACAACACGACTGGCATCTTAATAAGAAGTCATTCTCTTCCTCCTCACATCCAGCCTCCGCTACTGAGCAGAAGTCAGGGTGCTAACACATGAAAACGTGCATAAAACCAGCTAGTTATAAGCTAACATTATAGCCGCTAATGTCTGGCTCAAGTCTCCTGAAAAATCACACTTCTCCACTGATAAACAGTTTGATTAGATTCTCACAACGTATGACAGCTTAGTCACTAACTGTCAGAGTCAAATATTAGATATACTTCATAGACAGTTTCACTAATGCTTGCTAACAGCAACTGCCAGCAGCTAACAGTGGCTAGTAGCAGCAAAAACAGTAGTGCTTACTAGCAAAAAAGTTCAGGATATCCTCAATAACTCACCTCAGCATTGCTGTCATCAGTCAGAAGTGAGCTTCTCTAACTCACTGACGCATATTAGGCTCTTTCCACAAAGTTTTACAGCCTTTTCCAGAATAAATAAAACTGGATGCTTCTCAAACTACACAACAGGGAAATCTCTGAAGTGGATTGGGTCCAGAGTCCCTTTGTTCATCTGTAGTGAGTGTACTCAGCAGAGTTTTTGAGGTGAATCTGGGGTAAAATTGTAAAATACCGCAAAATATCTAATTGCTCAGTAATTGAAAGTATCTGTCTTTTGTTTCCTGATTTATTGCTAAGTGTTGATATTATTCCAATATGTTATTTTTACACAAATAGTTGTAGAAACATTGGGCAGTGGAAATATGGCCTGTATGGGGTACAGTCTAAATGTAATGTTTTTTTTTATCTTCCTTGGCTGAATAAAAAAGTTTGTCCTATAGAAGCCACCACAGCTAAGATTATGCACTTAAATATGAGAGCTTTATGCTTAAATTATAATGAAGGAATGAAGAGCTGTATACCTTTGCATGTTTTTATTAATTTGACATTTTTATGTATATTTATCTGAAATATATCGATGGCAAAATTCACTACCAGGAACTTTGTAGAAGTGGTTTTGGGCTTTAGGAGCCAATTACTCAACCTTAAAAGAAACTTAGTAATGCTGCTATTTCAGCTGGTACTTATCAGGCACAGGTCTTTAAACTGCAGCAAAATAAGCACAGAGAATAAACAAGCTCACTGTGAGCAGGATAAATGCATTTTAATAGTTGTACCAACAGCAGTGATAGTAATAACTAAAGGATTATTTTTAATTTGTAAACCAGTAAAGCACACAGGCCATGTTACATAACTCTGATGTAAGCATCGTGCATTCTAAACTCTCTGAACCTTCTTAAACTGTCTCTCATGGACAGATATACAGAAACGGCACATACCTGCCAACATCAGTCACAGTGAGGTGTACATGTGCAGAGTGCACATGGTTAGCTGCCATGTGTAAACTATAACTGAATAAAGAGGACCGCTATGCCTCTTAACTCTTCTGCAGTACGCACCCATTCCATCACTGACTGTGCAATAAATAACATGTTCAGCAATTGGGATATTATGCGCCTGCCGTTAATTACTTTGTACCTGCAATATAAAGTTTGGACTGTTTAATTGAACTTTCCTGGCATAATCTTAATGCCGCTTTCCTCCCATTCAGCCATTCATTCATCCATCTTCTAGTCACTTATCTTGGTCCAGGCTCGTGCGAAAACGGCAAGCAGAGCATAAAAAGGGAGACTGGAGATGTAAGCCTTCTAGCATATCCTGGGTCTGCCCCAGAGTCTGCCCTCAGCCGTTCCTGCCTGTAACACAAAACCACCTATATGACTCCTCTAAACATGATGTAGCTGCGGCTCGATAACTAAGGTTCTCCCAAATTGCTGAGCTATTCAGCCTTTTCCACAGACCGTGACCAGCTGCCCCATGGAGTATCCTCGTCCCCGCTGCTTGTTTCTGCCATCTGATTTGTTTATGATTACCAAAAGCCTGTGTTCCACAGAAAAGTGTTGGAGCTGCAAATGCTAAATCCTCTTACCTTTTGTGTGCGCAAAGACAAGGATGTGTCTGATGCTACAGTAAATATTCCATCCACCCATTTTCTTTCACTTATCCTAACCTCACTAATTGCATGTGCGAAGAAGCCAAAGTACCTGGTGAGAACCTACATGCAAGCTATACACAGAAAGGTCCTGGCCAGATTTGAACCTAGGACCTTGTTGATGTGAAGCACCAGTGCTAATCACTGTGTCACTGTGCATGCTATGCAACATTTAATACCAATTAAAGAAGAAAAATGCTATACCTGAACCATCTAGCTTAGCTTTTGTTTCTCAGTTGGTCAGAATGGCACTTTGCTAAGAAAGTCCAAGCTTTAGAAAAGTTCATAATTTATTTTCTGAGGGCTAGGTGAAGCTTGACTCTGGAGGTGACCAGAAGGAGTAGAGCTCAGAGGGAAAAACTTACTCAGTCAAGAAACTAAAAAATGTGTCTGTCAGTGCCTTTAGAGCTTACTAAGTCATTGTTCCAGCAAAGAGCTGCGGATACCAGTAACTTGTGTCAGCTTTGATGATACTGTGATATGAATACTGCCATTCCACTAGTGGACAAAACATGATGCTTAATCCAAAAGAAAATAGATACCGAGACTGTTATCTGTTGACTTGATTGATTCAGATGAAAAGTACATTTTATTTACTATATGATGTGTACCACAAAGCTGTATGCGGTATGATAACCTAACAGTGGCAAATTCATGAAAGATTTAGAATTTGAAAAAGTCTGTGTTTAAAGTTGAAATGAAGAGGGACTAATCTTTTACTTTTGGGCCTTTAGGATCAATAATTTGTGGTGGTATTGTCATAAGAAATGAAAGAAAACTGTAATATATGTGTACTGTATTGCATAAAACAAACTATGGGTCAGACATCTGCTTACCTTCAGATTGGACAGGCTGCCTGTGACTTAATAAATGAGGAGATGTGACAAATAATACATGTACTGTAATTGTTGGCGTGAGATGACTGGCACAATATAAATGTGCTCATTATTCCTCAAGACACAGTTGTGATAGAGTTGAATAAGCATGCGCATCTCCCCTCTCGCTGTGTGCTTCATCTTCCCGTTTCCATTCTTGTCCGCTTTTGTCTTTCCCTCCCTCCATCCCTTTAGTCTACCACCACTTTACCTCGCTCCCATCACTTCTTCTCAGCCCCTCTCTCTCATCCCTGCTGTTTGGTAAAGATGACTGAGTGTGAAGATATGATGAAATATTTCCTGTCATCATTATGAATTAGCCTTTGCACGAACCAGCACGCACACACTCCTGCAGACGTGCATACACGCATGTATGCACACACAGCGAGCCCCATGTATCATATCAAGGTCTCTTGAGACAGTTTAACAGTGATGTCATTGATCTCAGCTGGCTATCATCACAGAAGCTGACACATACTGCAACAAAGCACAGCCAGGACACTTTCATGAGGCCATATCTGGGTCTGAGAACATACATTTGAGCTGAAGTGAAGAAACTGAAGACTAAAGCAAATGGCTTAAACAACTGCTGCATATATAAGCTATGTCTGAAATTTAGTACGGTTGGATCTTCACTCTTTTTGGTGTCATCCAACCACAGTTTCCTAAGACTTTACAGGAAAAAAAGCATTATGTTTGCTTAAATTGGTTTCGGACTGAAGACCAGTCGCTGTTCATCTGAAATGCTGTCAAATAATACGGATACTTCTACATCTCATGAAATTTAAAAGCCATTGAATGGTTTGCCTCATTAACACAAAATATATCACAAAGTAAAATATGAATTTATGCTAGTTCTTTAAATGCTCTGTGTTCGCAGATGTAATTTTCACTTTTTCTGCTGGTTAGTCTCACAAAAAAGCAATTTATACTGTAGTACCTTTCTGCCATAGCTGGTTATCTCTGTAGGTTTGTGATACTGATACAAACCTACAGCAATAGGCTCTAGCTCAGGAGGTAGAGCAGGTCATCTGCTGATCGGAAGGTTAGTGGTTTGATCCCTGGCTTCTCCAGTCCAACCCCAAGTTGCTCTCCGATGTATCCATCAGAGTATGAATATTAACTAGGAAGCACTAAAAGCTTAGAAGGAATTGCTTGTGTGAATGTGGCATGTTGTATAGAGCGCTTTAAGTACTCCAGGAGAGTAGAAAAGTGCTATATAAGAATCAGTCCATTTACGTGACATAATTGGCTAGATATTGTTTAATTTGTTCTACTTGAATACAAATAATCTGAAAATTTAAATCTTGAACCTTTCACTCTGAGTTTGTTCATACTTAAAATTTATCATTTAATCATTTAAGTTAAAAATGGAAAACAAAATTAGACACATAATCCACTGCCAGAAAATAAACGTCTTTTAAAATATCAAGATATTATAAAACAGGTTTGATTAAATCTGGCAATCTGTAATCACTTGCCCCTTAAGCACAAACGGGCATGGATGGTTTGGATGGTATTGTTCAAGGTAACCCGGACAATAGTTAGTCTTCACAAGCCTAGGCATGTACCGTGTGTTACATGAAATTGATCTAGGCACTGTTTTCCTATTTTGAGGTAGGCTACTTGAATTAAGTTAAAAAAAATATGTTATATATACAAGTATCATGATGCTATTAACCAACAACTGGCAAACTAATAGTACTAGACAGCTAGCACAAAATTCTTTTGTAAAAGCCTTAAACATCTCAGTACAGAATTTCAATGTGATTCTGGTTCGACGGTCAAGTCAAACTAAAACATAGCTGAGACGTCTCCATAGCTGACAAAGGGAAGCGGGCTACTTCAGAACCCTCTGAAAGAGTAATACACTCTGACTCGTACCATCTGCTACTGTCTACCATCTCCCCGCCAAAGCTGAGCACGCTGCAATGAAGGAAACTGGAGCAACTCAAGAGACAAAAAATGGTCATTATGGAGAAAATGTCTTTCTGGTTACTATACTGTTATTTTACTTCAGTGCTGAGCAATGCTCCTCTCATTTCCACATGAAGAGGCATTAGTTGTGTTATCCTTATATATAGATGAGAAAAAACTATAATAGCCTCACATATCAATGTTATTTTGTTTTTTTGGACAACAGATGGATATATTAATATGGATCCCGAACAGAACTGGATACAAATCCAGCTACAGACAGAGACAGATTCTTTATAACCTCCAAAAGAAAAACTCAAGTTATTCAGGCCACTCTAAAGGCTGGCTCTAAAAGCCACAACACAATAGCTCATTCACTCATGCATGCTTTGTTAGCCACAACATGCAACGCCTTTGGCATGCAACAACTGCTGCACTGCAATACACACAGTTGTGATTTCGAAGCAGAAGCCTTAGTTTTCGACAAGAAAACAGGATCTTGTCATGCAACGTCTGGGCATTTGCTTGGGGTCGATTGAGTTTAGACTGGAAATAGAGGGAAGTAATGAAAAAAAGTTGGGAATAATAAATGCTTTGTTTTGTGAGATTAGAACTTCTTTTGCATTGAGCATTGACTTAAATGGTAAATCTTGATCTCTTGAGACAAAGTGATACAAACCTGTTGCATTGTAAATTAGATTGTTAACTGTAATGCCATTTTGGGTGGTTACTATGCAGTCTTGTTTGTCTTCCTAACCAAGTCAACATGAGAGAAATGGCTACATTTGCAAAGTAACAAAAAAAAAAAAAATGCTACATGAATGACTCATAATAAATGAGTAATGTGTGAATAAGTCAATACATGTGGAAATTTAACTGGGCTTTTGTTTAAGCTGACAGACTGTTAACTTCAGAGAATGCAGTGTTAGCAGCAAGTATGACCAAAATAAATCCCATTTCTTTAATATATATTTGTTCTGTTTCATTGCCAACACTTGCTAAAACTCTAAATACATTTCTCTGTTAGTTATGGACAAACCCATATTCAGTACAAATGTTATCATACCATTACATAACAAAGCTTTCCTATAGGATAGTAGCACATAGAGGAAGTCTATAATTTCTCTGCAGGTGTTGTGTACGACTTTCAACATGATTTGGCAATCGGTTCTTATCACATATACAGTTCTTATGTTACAATACTTTGAGTTTTATGAAGTCACAACATTTACAGTCTTTAACTGAGTGAGCTCACTGACTCATATATTGACTATTAGCCTCTACAGAAGAAATGCTAGAATTTCTAACCTTAGGCATACAATAGATCAGCAATTATCACACAATTCATTGGATATATATTGTCCTTTGCATGTATCCATATATTGAACTTTTTTGAAGACATATTTTTGAAAAAAAATTCCCTTCATATACTCCTTGTAGAGTTTTATGAAAATGGGCAACTTTCAAGACATCTTTTCTAAACAGCTGCACAACACTGGTAGGATTTCATGTGATGTGCAGCATTGTTTTGTACTGTTTTGTGTTTCGCAAGCTGCAAAAAATATCTCATTACTTTCAGAGAGGCGAAAGATGAGTTTGAACTCTGAATCTTAGAACACATGACTAAGCATCAACAGAATCTCTGCACGACCCTGTTTTCCACATCACTTGGTTATAAAACAGAAGTTAAAAGCCAGTGCTATTGATGGACACGGCTCCACAAAACAAGAAAAAGTAAAAAAAACAATGACAAAACCCCCAACAGATTAGATAATAGAAATGCATGAGAGGTAGAAAGCTCTTAGGGTCAGTGGTTATGTTAATGTCAGCTGTCAGAACCAATCCATACGTCTGTCCGATAAGCAGTGTTGTTGATGGAGGGTATGCATGTGACATGCCTGGATAGCAGAAATGATGACAACACTTCATTGCCTTATTCCTAGAAACTGAAAGCTTGTATACATATAGTCGATACATGCTGCAGGATAATGTGCAGTATATGGTGTTTTTTAGGGAATGTTGGATTTCCAGCAATGGATTTGGAAGTACACATCCTAGTTCAATATGCCCCATAAAGGTACCAGTTTGAGTTGGGGGAGGGGTTGTTCAGTTTTTGTTTTGTTTTTTTTAACATTAATAAATCAATTCTAATTTGTCAATGCTTAGAAGCTTAAAAGGCTTTGTTCCAGTTGGGAACTGCAAAACTGTGACTGCGTCCAATGAGGTCAGTCACATAATAACTCTCTCTAAAGTAAACTTTCATTATTAATTAATATAACTATTTTTTTCAAGATGAGTTGGTTATATGATGAGTTACAGTATCTTCTCTCTGATAAAGAGTAGTATAATAACAGCAAACATCCTTACATGAACACTAAGTCATTTATCTATAAGACGCTAAAGCTTGGAACCGGTGGCTAGAGCCGCTCACATGAGTAAGTTCGGCCATGTCTAGGTGCTTTCTATTTACCATTCACTGTCCAATGAGTGCATCAGGAGCAACGTGAGGTTCAGTATCTTGCCTACGTATACTTGGGCTTGGATTCTGGAGGAGCGAGGGATTGAACCTCCAACCTTCTGATTAGTAGATGACCTGCTCTACCTACTGAGCCCTCTTCAAGATATTTGACCTAACGATAATAGTTTGAGACATGACTGGGGCAGTGTTTTGTTTATTTTTATTTTTATGTTAAGGTGGCACTGCTGAGTGGTTAGCACTGTCACTTTACAGTAAGAAGGTTATTCAGTTAAACCTTCTGGTTGGATTGGTCCTTTTTTGTGGGGAGTTTGCATCTTCTCCTATTGCCTGGTGTGGTTTCCTCCAGGTTCTCCAGTTTATTCACACAGTTAAAAGACAGGTTTGTTAGAGTAATTTGATTTTAAGTTGGTTATAGACATGAATGTGAGTATCTGGTGTTGTCCGCGATGAACTGGTGACCTGTCTGTGGTTAAGTACAATGAACATTAAAGAGAAAACATCTCCCAACTTAAACAAGTATCTCCCACAGGAGCTCAGCCAATGTCCCAGATGTTGAAGAAACCCTGTCGAACTGACTAAGGTGGAGTACACTAAAATGGTACCCAGCACATGATAATGTGAAGTTTATCTGACCTGACGTGTCAGTTTGTATGGACTGTCAGTGTCCTGAGATTCCCTATATAAAATCTATTAAGCTAAGGAGAATTTATTTAAGAAAGACTGGAAGCTCGATACACCACGAATATAACTCATTTTCAAAAGACTTTTATCCTAGGTTTGAGTCTTAATAACACTAAAATGTTTTCTTGATTGTTGTAATATAACAAGTGAAGCATTCTACTAAATTATGCTTTGTTTATACAACAGCTGCCAAAATGTGGTTGATTTTTCAAGTTCCAAAAAGATGGAGTACCATATTGTAATGACTAAAGTACCCTGTAATAATAAATCAAGCGTCTGTCTTCTTTCTAGTTCTTATTTTGCTGGATGAAATTGTCAAAAAACAGAAGGTCTCCCTGGGAGGAAACTCTAAGCAAAGTGACACAGTAGATTTTGATGTCACTGAGGGTGTGTGACCTAGCCTGAGCTGAAGGTATGGGGCTTAAAATTAGAGCAGGAAGCAGATGATCTGTATTTCAGTCTGACCCCATGAGACATACACAATCTGCCACTACAGGGGAGTTTGTCATTTCAGAGAACTGCTCAAAAGTGTAATGGATCTTAAAGATTTTAGAGACAGTTATAATTTGTACCTGATTTGGACTTTTGCATGGCATCGTGACTGAATATAGTAACGTACACACAAACAACTTCCCTTCATGTGCAGAAAGCAGTGGGTCACAGCAACATTTTGATTCACCACTAAGAGTAATACTGCAGACGAGGTACTGCCGTTTACTACAGCGCCACCCAGAGTTTAGAGTGATGAGCAAGCATCTGAATTGTGGAAAGTGACTATACCTTGAAAGTGAATATATGATAGGCTATGTTGGGTACTCTTGGTGCAGCAAAACACATGCATGTTTTTTTCAGTGACTGATTATCCATTTTAGTCACACTTTTATTATTTAAAAGAACTATAAAACTATTAAAATCCTTTCCTATGTGCAGCTGAGCTGAATCAGTTGTCTGTGTTGACCTGCATTTATTAGAAAAAAACTATTACAATATTTTATGTATCAAAATGTCTACACACTCCTAGTAGTGACCTACACTGTAACAATTGATCACCTTTTAGCAGATCTTAATTTATGTAGTTTCATAACTCATAACTCCTCCTCATCATCATCACTGAGGTGTTTTCAGGGATAAGGCACCACAGGCAATGTTCCTCTTACTCTCTCTAATGACTTTGCAGTTGGTGCTGTTTTCCACAAAGTTTGAAAGACTTTGAAAGACCAAACAACACGTACGTCCAGACTTGGCTTTAATTAGGGTCACAAACGCTCTATTGAACCATGTAATTTTTCAAGCATTGTGTGACAGGACCAAAAGACAAACAGAAGTTATTGTGAGGGCAAAGCATCACAGAGATGGCTCTTTTTTCATACATCCCTGACTTGTTTTATGAATGTCACTCTGTTGTGGTGTATCGAGCTTCAAGTCTTTCTTAAATACATTTTCCTTAGCTTGATAGATTTTATATAGGGAATCTCAGGACACTGGCAGTCCATACAAACTGACACGTCAGGTCAGATAAACTTCACATTATCATGTGCTGGGTATGCCAACTGTCCACTCATCTGCACTTGATACAGATGTTGTCTGTATTATTGTAGGGTTTTACATTGCAATGTATGCTGTGAGGTGGCTGTTGTTGTAATTTGGCATTATATGAATAAGATTGGATTGAATTGAATTATATGTATATATTGTTCTTTTTGATATTTGCAGAGTGACTTTTTGCTTTCATCTTCAGTGGTGGTGTTTCTGACAAATGGACACAACAATGGAGCCATTTTGGTCAAGAGTAGCTCCCGTGGCTTGCGTCCCATCTCTTTTAAGCCTCAGGCAGAAATCTAAAAGCTGTTGTACCGTGGTTTGATAACCTACCAGGGAGCAAGTGGGTTGAGGGTGGGTGAGGTAGAAAAAACATCCAGTCACAGTGTCATCAGCAGGAAAGCTTGGCTCTTTTGCAGAAAGCCTAATGCTTTCTTATAATACCCAAACCAATCACATTCTGGCCATCAACACACCAACACCTTCTGCTTTACAATGAAAAGTTCCTCAGTGTTGTTGATCATAAGGAGCAGTCACATGCTGCTCTGTGATCTGTGATTTAAGCACAGTGTGTTTTAGCTATGTTCTCATCTGATTTGCTCCAAGGAGGTAAGCAGATAGAGAATGAACCACACAATCAGGTACCACGCTTCAAAGGATAACTATGTCACACTTCACACATAGAAATAGGTTTTTATGAAGGTTTTTCTCGACCCTTGGAGACCAAACTAGAAAGAAGTAAAAGTTTTAATTTTCCTAGATGGGTTTTTTTTTTTTGGATGAGCCCATCTGGGACACAGAGGTCACATACAGTTTCTTTGCACTCACACTGTCACAGACCCACACCATGCCACGCCCTTTCAGAGAGATTAATGTTTACCTGCATACATCTAGATCAAGTTTAGACACACACACAAATTTTGTATAGCTATCACAGTGGCAATCACTAGTAAACACTTACTGTGGTCTTACTTTACCTATTTTTGTTGTGTCTTATGTCTATTTTTTCTTTCTTTTTCTTTTTGAAGAATTAATTGACCTTCCTACCTACCTACCCATCTCCTCCCTCTTACTAAAAGAGATCTTTTTCTTTTTGGCTGTCATATAAGAATAAAGCTCTTAGCTGTATTTCATGATGTGTTTACATGAATACAATAATTTCTTCACTTGACACGTCTTCCCAGATTATCTGTTGTTTGCTAGAGGCTTATCAAAAGTGACACAGGAGGTTTGGTGACTATGGCAATCAAGTCCAGAACCCTGGCAGCATGAATATCGAGCAGTGTGTGCTGAAATCCACCTCTAACCATTACAGTGTGGTTCTCCACTCTTTCACTTCTTTTGTTTTCACTGTGAACTGATGAGTTGTGTCAAAGTCCAGTTTGTGTTGTTTATTTTGTCATGTATGACGCTGAGCAGCATTGACTGCTGTCTGTCTGTGGGCGACTCTTGTCCAGACCTCATGACGTCCTCACTAATGGACCCCTATCAGCTTCGGTCATATCACAGCAGACTGGCTGTGCACTTCAGCATTCAGCTTTTCCTTCCTCTGCTCCTCCGGGGGAGAGTAGGTTTGGATTTAGCATTGGTGCGTGGATTAACTCACATGTACAGACTAACCTCATGACAGAATGCCTAATGACATTATAATCATGCCCCTGGTTTTAATCGCAGCACTGTAATATATGAACCCACTTGTTGCGTATGTTGAAGAACAGCAGCAGAACCGCTGACTTTTTCAAATTACTAATTGTGTTTACTCTGTTTTTCAATGTTCACTGTGTAATTGGCACTTAATTAAGAGATTTCTAGTTTTTGTCATTATTTTGCAACACTGCTATCAGCTGACTCATATTTTTTTCTTCATCAGTAATTACACACCTGGCTTTTTGAGTTTGGTAGCTTGAAAGCAGTGTACTTGCCACGCACACTTTGAGTCACTTTGACTTACAATTAAAAGCTTCGAGTACTCCAGAGTCTGTTTAATTTAATGTGTAGGGGGCTAGATTTTAACACAACTCTCAGTCTTTTCAAAAAATGTGAGTGTAAATTTTAACGTTTCCACAAAGCAGCAACATTTGGGGCTAAAAAATGAAGCCATTGATTGGCCATCGAGTTGGTGCCATTAAAGGCCACTCAAGGCAGTCTCCATAGGGTCAAAATGTCCAAACTACTTTTAATAACTAAACAGCATGTTTACAGCCTGATACTAAAAAAAAAAGCCCATTGCATGTCTGCATAGTTTTCTCATACATAACACAACACAACTAAGTCATTACAATTGTAGTTCATTACTCAGAATGAACTAGCAGATATATATATGTCTGTGCATTGCACCTGTTCAGTTTTTGAATGCAGCCTGCCAACCAACCTTTGCTAGCTTTCTCTATTAACCAAATACAGTAATTTCTGCCATTGAGAAACCAATGTGGTGGATGGTGGAGTTTGACATCTTAATGTTGAGACTTCAAAATGTAAAATCCAGAAACCAATGGGCGGTGTTTAGAGCGTGTGGTTCCCAGACAGGACATGAGTCCATGTTCTGACTTGTCATTTCTGCCTCTGCTGCTGCTTCATATGCAGATGCTGTTCTTTAAAAAGGGACAGTTAGCGTCTACATCCAACTTTTCCACAGAGAGCACACTGTGGAACCAAATCCAAAAAAACAACTTCATATTTTTTTGTGACGCCAGTGGCTTTTAGCAAAATGTTAGTTTAAACTTTTGATGCTCCTAACATCCACTGTAATGTTTTATTTATTCCTTCTAAAGTAAAGGATGGGAATGTATATTCTTGCCGTTAGCTTTCTGGTTTCCTGCAACAAAACAAAACAAACAAAAAAAAAAACCCCTGGAGATCCAAATTTTAAAGGAAATGTCAGGACTTACCTACAGGATAATGGTATGTGTTGAAGTCATTTACAGTGAACACCTAGGTGCTGGCTTTTAAACTTAATACGCTCAGTTATACCGTATTGCTTATATAGTTAGGTGAACCTTTATTGAAGGACAAAGCAATTGAAGAATTGAAGGAAGAAATTTAGGTTTGGCTTGCTCATAAAAATGACAGCACTCTAATCTTCCATACTGGCATATAAGAATAATTTTTTATAGACAAACTGTAGGTAGAAGAAAGTAGAGCACATAAAAGTAACAATTTCTCACTTTATTTTCATTGTTCACTGGGTGTTCGATTGATGATATCTGCTATGAATATCGTTTAGTCCATCAGTCTCCTGAAGTGGGTTATTACTTTTTTTTTCTTCTCCAGTTGTAAAAAAGGTGTATCAGTCATTTTCGCCACGGTATATTTCATTTTGTCATTCACACTCATCAAATCTCTTATGATCTTTAGATGCTTCGAAGTGGAAAAAATGCCGTCCCAGTAATGTGATACAGCTCTACTGTATATGCGTTTCTTCCTGAGAGGCTGTAACAAAATTTGCAGTCAGGCTGTGAAAATGTCTGACTGAAGTCATTTTCCAACACTGGTTCAAATTTTTCTTAAGCCTTGTTGTACTGCAAAGTTTTGAGAGAATAGTAAGAAGACGTTGGTGGGATTGCATTTTGATTCTGATTGAGGAAGTTAATGAATCAGAGCTGATTGATTGATTGGGTGCATGTTAGACGAGAATGGTTTTGATACCAGGGTTTTCAATGGAGGCCATTTACAAGGTGCTACTCTGTTGCCACAACTCTGGAATAACACATAAAATTGTAAAAAGGGTCAATTAATGCATTTTGTTATTGCTGGGTCTCCTTTGGTGTCTGTGCCCTGAGGCACTGAGGTACAGCATTGGTGAAAGGAATCTATCACTCCTGACTTGTCATTTGTCACCGAGCAGGATTATCCTTATGATGGGGCATGTTTGAACCCAAACCACAATCTTTTTCCTGAACCCAGCCGAGTATCCTAGTTTTCAGCACCTTAACCTAAAAAGCAGCTGAAGCGAAAGTCAAAATTGATTCCAAAGCAAAACAAATCAGCAAGTGGGGGGAAAAAAAGAGTCAAACTGTGAAGCACAAATGTCCCAACTGCATGCAACCCACCTGCTTCCACCTGAAAAGCTGGCAGTTTATGCCTCTGGCACCCCATTCCTACTAATGCAGACTTTGTGGGTCTCTAAAAGGAAGCTTTTATCTTGTGGCAGCTGATGTTGCAACCGCTGGTGCCTCAGTGAAATATTGTACTGAACCTATAATGGCAGGATGCAGGGTGAGAATGCTTTGGGATAAGCAGTACTAGAATGCTATGTGTGGTCAGCACTGCTAACAGTTTGTGCATGAAATAATCAGGCTGAACGAAAATATCGTCTTTGTGTGGATATAACACCTCAGAGCTGAGATTATTTAGCTGAGAAAGTTTTACAAGTGGTGCGGTTATTATTATCCCAAATTTTTACAATGTGTAATTCTTTATGAGTAATTGATTACATTTTTTTATTACCCTTATTGGTAGCTTTTGCATTTAAAAAGGATGTTTCTACATATTCTACTCTAACCTACATTAGTTTCACAACAAGGACTCAAATCATTTCACATTCTTTTAATGTACAGTCATTGTAAGGCAGCTTCTCATTCAGATCACAGGCTGGAACCCACTCAGAGGTTACCCTGTGATCTGACATATCATATACATGTGTGGAGCATATCATTAGGTTATTATGCATCTGAATCTCTTTCATACATGAACCAATTACCCACCAAGCTGTCACTGGGGAAGGAAGAAAAAAGAAGAGTGGAGAAGTAAAGAGGGAAGAGAGGAGGAAAAAAGGTAAGACGAAGGAAAGCAGGAAAATGTGCTGTTGACTAAG
>VUQG01003517.1:2393-20204 GCA_015106755.1 Etia nguti
CAGCAAAGATAAAGCTTAATTAGGTGTAGCGGTGGCGTTCAAACACCTGGCAAGTGGAAAGAAAAGAGCTCAGTGCATCATGGGAGTCCCCCAGCGGCCTGCTGCAGTGTAACTCAGGGAGGATTCAGCTCTAACTATGGGCTTTAGCAAAAAGGAAAGACTGATCTTAAAAGCAGATGTCTGTCTGCTGAATCCAGACGGGGAGCTGGTTCCAGTCTGTGATGTGCTCGTTATATAAAACAATTGTAAATGAATAACTCCTTTAAAATGCTGCAGCTGCTTTAACACTGACACACACCAAGAAGAGAGAACACATTACTCCGATTCTCATCTCCTTCCACTCACGTCCAGCTAAATATAGAAAAAAATTTAATGCCCTACTTTTTGTCTCTAAGTCTCTCGATGGTATGGGCCCAAAATATATCAGGGGTATGTTTGCTGAGCTGGGTAGGTGTCTCAGATCCGCAGGGTCGGGTCAGCTCGTGGTGCACAGAGTTCAAGCCAAACATGGTGAAATGGCTTTTAGCCATTAAACCGCTGTGCTGGGATCAGCTCCACTGTGAGCAACGCTAACCTGAACATAAAGTGACGAGCAAGTATAGAAATATGTTTATCTTTCTCTCTCTGCTTTTGTAAGTGAGCCTCTGCTTGATGATGATCTACAATCACAGCTTGATGATTTTAGAGATAAAAATGTTAAATGTGCATGAAGACATTTTGTAGTTACACACAAGAAGATTTTTTATTTTATTTTATTTTATTTTATTTTATTTTATTTTTTACCAAAAACAGTAATAAAGGAGGTCTTTAAAAGTGGAGACTTTTTATTAAAGTTTGCAGCTTATAGACGAATGTGTTTGCTGTTTGAGGACATTTTTGAATGGTTATGGAAAACACGCAGGTCCCCACAAATACAGGCAAACAAACATACATACACCCACAGACACATCTGTCATCAACTGACACAGATTTGGACCAACTGTACACACACACACAAACACACACATATATATTTCGGGAGCCCCTCCCCCGCAGAGAAGCCTTTAAATAGAGCTACTCTGTGGCGTTTTGGCCTCGGTGATCGCATCCCCGCCGCCAGCAGATCGTCTCCACAGGTTCTTCTCCCGTCCCAGAACCAAGGTAGCTATCAAACACAGACGCACACGTAAAGCACAGATTATGGGTAAATGCACATTTCAGTAGCGGATGCTGCTGAAACGACATGGTGTGATTTGAAAGTTACTCGTGAAGATTTTCTAACAAATAATTTAACCGTTATGTTTTTTTATGCAGCAGATCACATTTTTATTTGATGAGCAGCTTTCTCCTAATATTAAAAAGATGTTTTACAAAACATTTTCAAACTCATACATTTGATGTAATATTTTAGTTTTGGTATAAAATCAGTCAAAATATAAAATTTAAGCTTCCAGTTAAAATATGATCTGCACAGAAACTTTACAGCTGCTAAAAATAATCCACTTTTATATGTTCTCTGTGCCTTCACAGACTAAAGATGATCAAATTATTTAGTGACATCGTGTGTGGGATTCTCATTTTGCAGGTTTATAGTTTCTAGGATAAAATGAAAGGTTTGATTTTTCTCAGCATCCTTGTGTGAAAAAGTCTTTTGTGTTTTGAGTGAGCTGTACTGCATCCCTGAAAATTTTATTGTGAAAATAATAACAATAAACCAAAAAAACATTAACAGAACTAAAAAAAAAAATCCACCCGATTATGGTTATAATGTAATTATATAAACTGGCAAATGAAGACAGTTTAAATATTTGGATGAACGTCTGCGTTTTCCTTTTGATGACTGTAAAATAAAACGCTAACACTTTATTTTTAGCTCACTCATGCCCATTTTTGTGGCATTAAGCTGCTGTAATTTAAAAATATGAAGTTACTTCAACACTTCCTTTGTTAGGTAAGCTCAACATTTTTTGGCTTCTTTTCTCCTTCTTTTTGAAATGACTTCAGCAAAACTTCACTGGAGCCAACTTTGCAGCCCGCTGCACTCATGGTGTCACAGCTCTGCTAATTTGATATGAAGGTAAATTTATAAAGAAAAAAACAAAAAGTAAAACATAACAGTAATCAAATCATTGTTGCTATAACTCGATTAACTTTCCAAACATGCCCACCAGGGACAGAACTTACAGACGATCTTTGACTTTAAACATAATGCTCTCCTCAGCCTGACGGCGCTCATGGTTATGCTTTCGTATTATTCCCACAGGCAAAGACACACTCACATCAGACATAGATTTATGGTCAACTGTTAGTAACGAGTGAATTTCTAACAGTAAAATTTGAACTTGTTCTTAAAAATGTTCAGTTTAATGAACTCAGTTTAGGGAAAAACATGTCAAAGGAATTATGAATGTTTTAAAAATGTTTATTTGTCTTAATGTGTGCAGCAGAAATCTGCAATTTCAATATGGTATTTCAAAAAGTGAAGAATTAAATTTGTGATGTAGGAGCCGCAAATGTTTTTTCGCCGACCGTCTCTCCAGTTGTTTCCTTGTGCATAAATGAGCTACAAAATCAGCGTTTCAGAAACCAAAAACACGTTTTTTCATCAGAATTCTTGTTTTTAGTTTGACGGGCCTGTTTGAGGTTTTTGTAAATTTTCTACAAATGTTTGACAACAGAAAACAATTTCTGTGTATCGAGGCTGAACTTTTAAAACCTCAGAGCACATTACATTCATGACATCTTTAAAGCTTAAATTTTAACCTCAGAGATGTCAGATTTCAGGGTCTCACTCAGTTCACTGAAATCTCAGATTATCTCAGATTATCAGAATCATCTTTATGTGGCCAAGTTTGTGCAGACAAGGAATGTTTTTAAATATGCACAATGAGAACATATTCTGGGGGTATAAAACTGATGAGAGCAGCTGTTTTCTAACAGCAGGCCGTCACACCTGCTCTCAGCTGCTGTCGGCGTCACACCAGCAGATTCCGGCGGGCAGTAAAATTAGCAGCAGGGCCTCCAGCACGCCGAGGCTTTGTCCAGAGTTATGAGCGAGCTCGGATTCGAGCGGCGGTTGCCACGCCAGGAGAAGAAGAAAATGTGGTCCAGGAAGCTCAGAGGCAGCTCCGGTTTCACATCAGGGGGAAATTTAATATCGGCAACTTTCACTGAGCTGTGACCGAAGGAGACGATGTGATGAGATGTGGCAGGATAAAGCAGACACAACTGAGAGGGAGGAAGAGGAGGAGGAGGAGGAGGAGGAGACACTCACAGAGACAAAGATGAGACAAATGTGGTTTTCGGGGCAGATGGGTTGTTTCCCTCCTTCTGGTCATGTAGCTTCAGTAACTCGTGTTCAACTCAGCTGTGTCTCTGATCTGTCCTCTTCACACATCTCCAGCCTCTTTTTCATTCTGTCCAAAAACACTGAAGCCTTCGGCCCTGCAGGCTCCTTATCCTCCTCCTCCTCCTCCTCTGCAGAAATCTAAACATGTTTAGGAAACTTATCAGGGCTGATGTACAAATTGCTAAATTTTACATTTGATGCAAAGATAAAAAAATATTTTGTCTGTATGGTATAGTTTAAGGACGTACTGTGTGCTGTCAAGCAAACACTCATCAAAGAACTCATCACGCTTTATGTGGGCTGACTGATCACTTCCTGTTTCCTGTGCAGCCTCCTCAGCAGACATGGAGCGTACCTTCATTGCTGTGAAGCCCGATGGCGTCCAGAGAGGACTGTGTGGCGAGATCATCAAGCGCTTTGAGCATAGAGGCTTCAGGCTGGTTGCTGCCAAATTCGTGCAGGTAAAAATGACGCCAGGCGCCTCAACTCACAAACAAACAACCAATCAGCACAAACTAAGCACCAACAGGGGGCGTTTTCGCTCTGCTGCACTTCATTTGTTCATAAAAGTGCAGCTGTCAGCTTTAGGGCAGGGATAGCTCAGTAGGTAAAGTGTTGGGCCCACGATCGGAAGGTCAGGGGTTCGATTCCCCTGAGCAAAGTACCGTCCCTACACGCTGCTCCCCGGGCGCACAATGGCAGCCCACTGCTTCACTGAATGAATGGGTTAAATGCAGAGAGGAATTTCCCCACGGGGATCAATAAAGTATACATTACATTACATTAAACTGAGGCTTGAAAACCAGCTTCATCAGAGCACAAAGCAGCTTTGCATGAATTCCAGCTCGTAATAATCCTTCTTTACCTCACACCAATCCTCGGTGCAGCCACTCATCATCTATGTCTGAAAGCTCCTCCCCCTTTAAGGCAGCTTTTTTCTGATTAGCAAAACAGGATTTGAGCAGCAGGTGGGTGGGGCTTCTATGCCCCCTCTATGACATCATTTAGATCCCATATTAGAAAAAAACGTTTAGATCAGCCTGAGCTGTGCAAACACGAACTCATTATTAGAGACTTCAGTTTGTTTAGTATGAAAATCCACACAGGAACAGGAAATACATGACAGGAAATAAGACGAGGGTCACTAGCATTTTGAGTTTTTTTTTTTCATGTATCCTACATGTAAATTCTGTAATTTCAGAATTTTGCTCATATGAAGCCACGCTCATGGCTCTCTGATGATCTGCAGAACAGAGTCCAAGCGTTCGAGCCAAAGAAACAATTAATATCAGATACGGTATAAATATTAGAGATGATGTAAAAGGCTGGAGCGAGCTGATCAACATGGTGCGAGAGGAGGTGTTTGATTAGAGGAGATGACAGGCGTTGAGTGCTTGGAGGTGTTGAAGTGAAGCCAGTCGTCTCAGTGGATTCATGACGAACATCCAATAAAACACCTGATACCCCCCCGCCCTCCTTTTGGCAGTCAAAGTGTGAATAAAACACGGATGTAACGTCAGGCTTAAAAAAAACTGAGGCTTGTTTCACCTCCTGTGCTCATAAAGAGCTCTGATTGGATAGAAGCCTCAGTTTTTTAACAAGCCTCAGCTTAAAAAAACTGAGGCTTGTTTCACCTCCTGTGCTCATAAAGAGCTCTGATTGGATAGAAGCCTCATGCTCAGCTGATGAGTTTATGGTCTCAGTGTTGCTGCTTTCAGGCCTGATTGAATAAAACACAAAGTTCATTTTTAATAACGGTCCCTTTGTTGGGGCGTTGGGGACTCGCTGATTAATGTGTAACTTCCTGTACTTGGTGTCTTCAGGCCTCTGAGGACCACATGAAGAAGCACTACCTGGACCTGAAGGACATGCCTTTCTACGCTGGACTCTGCAAATACATGTCCTCTGGACCCATCCTCGCCATGGTAACACACCCACAAACACACTCAGCTCACCTCTTGCACCGCTATCACACACATATCTTTCTCGCTTTATCTCTTTCCATTGCCTCACTCGTCTCTCCATCTATTCACACCCTCTCGTGTTCAAGGCCTCGCGCTCTGACCTCCACCCGACAAACGAGGCGCACACAGGAGAATTTAATCATCCAAGCTTTATTTAGCCCGGCCTCGCACACGTTTGCAACCAAAAGAGGATAAAAACAAAACTGCATGCAGCTCTTTGCAAATAGTTTGAGTTTGATATGAACCATGAGGCACCTAAAACTGCAGTTCCTCTGACGTCCACTAGAGGCTTCAGCAGCGAGTCAGTCCCATGTTAAACCTTTACAGCAGAAATAAACACATTTATACCCTGACACACAAACAGCTATTTTTATAACGCACCTGTTTAAATTGTATTAAGGCTTAAAGTTTGCATTATTAGGGGCGTGGCCTCTTTGACTGACAGTTGGATGGCGACTTAGGTTTTAGGCTGTAGCTGCTAGCTGTGTGCTAGCTTCACCTCAACTGGACCTCTGGACCTTGTTTGTGCAGTTGGAGCCTTTTGATGACATGATCTGACCAAATAATATGGCTGCTGTGAGGTTAATGGATCTAAATTCTACTTTGGGTGCAATTCACAAAGAGGGCGCTATCAGCAAGGGCGCCACTAAGGGGGGGCCCTGCATAACCCCACAGCTCTATTTTAACCTATGTTTAAAATAGATCTTTGTCTCTGGTCTTGAGACTTTTTGTCAAAAACTGGATGACAGTGTTTATGGTTTGCTTCTATCCTGGGTGAATTCAAGAGCGCACCACCGAGGAGGCAGTTCTCGACAATTTAGTATATTTAATTTGATGTGGTGGTGGCAGAAAACTGAAACTGAGCTTTTTTTTAAACAAGATTTATAAATTCCAATAGGTGACCTCACCTGGTCTGCGTCCATGTTTTAGATACAGTCTATGGATTTTCCACTGGTTTCACACTTGTTCTTCCTGTATCACTTAAAGTAAAAAAGGAACTAATAAATGTTCACCTTTCGCAAGGTAAGACATCAGAAATCAGTTTCGACGGCGTGGAAGCATCAAAGTTAAGTGTGTGTTCGTGCATTCCAGGTGTGGGAGGGTCAGAACATTGTGAAGCTGGCCAGGATGATGCTGGGTGAGACCAACCCCGCTGACTCCAAGCCCGGCAGCATCCGTGGAGATCTGTGCATCAACATCGGCAGGTGAGCAAGCAACCACGACACACCTGTTTTATAACACAACATCACGCAGAGCGGACACAACCGTTCATACTGTTGTTTTTCAGCCAGCAATAACTCAGTGTACTAAAGGTTAGGATCTCAGTGGGATAATAATGTCTTCACCTAGTCCTCCGTCCTGGCTCCCCCTGGCCGTAGCATCATCAGTCTCCAATTCAGTTTCACTGTACCATATTTCACTCGTATCAAGACTTTTTTAACCTATCCTTACTGGACGAACACACCCTGGTCGGGAGTCGAACCCCTGACCTGAAGTTCCAAAGGCGAGTAGTGTTACCACTACATTATCCAGCTGGGGGGGTGTATATGTATGTATGTGTGTGTGTGTGTGTGTGTGTGAGAACACATTAAAAACCAAAACACTCAAATACAAAATGTTAATAAGATCTCTAAAATAATAATATTTGAAAGTATTAACAAAATATTAACGCATTTTCAAAATGTGACATTTGCAATTCGCTTTCTGAAAGAACCTCACACCCTCCACCCACAAACCCTGAAATCACTGATCAGTTATTAATCCACACCGATCGCCTCCGTCTCCACAGGAACATCATCCACGGCAGCGACACCCTGGAGAACGCCAAGATGGAGGTCGACCTGTGGTTCAAGCCCGAGGAGTTTGTCACCTACACCCCATGCGCCCAGTCCTGGCTGTACGAGTAAACCGGCCCCACCCACCATCACCCGTCAGCCCCGCCCTCCCTGCAGTCGATCGTCGATCAATCCACAACATGTAGCACTTATCAATAAAGTGTCATGTTAACAACAGTCTTAATGTTTCTGTGTTTCTCCGGGTAAAAGCGGTTACTACTGTTATACTGTTATCACCAGCAGCAGCAACCAAATATGGATCACTCCGCCTCTGAAAATAGTCCCCATCAAATCCACTGTCTCACCGTGTTCATGTGATAAAAGCCAGGACGCTGCATCAGGTCAGCTCAGGTGCTGATTACTGTTATTAACATTGACTAAACAGATGTTTTTGTGGGTTTGAGCAGCGATGGCAGCCTGGCTCAAAACCTTTGGTGATAATATTAAAGATGAGCCTTCCTGATGTTTTGGTTTTAATAATAATAATAAATAATGTATACTTTATTGATCCCCGTGGGGAAATTCCTCTCTGCGTTTAACCCATTCACTCAGTGAAGCAGTGGGCAGCCACCAGTGCAGCGCCCGGGGAGCAGCATGTGGGGGCGGTACCTTGCTCAGGGGCACCTCAGGGTAGCCGTTCAGTGGATTCGAACCCCCGACCTTCCGATCATGGGGCAACCGCTTCTACCTACTGAGCTATCCCTGCCCCTGCCCCTTTTAAACAGAATATAATTCAGAATATACACAAAAATCTCTTAAACTCTACAAAATAAGATATTCAGGACCCGACGCAGCTGATGGGCATCGTTACTGCTGCCAGATCGTCATGAGTGTAAGAAGCCAAACTTCAACAGCTCGTATAACGAGTAAATAACCGTTTGATGCCACTGTCAGTTTCATCAGCAGCATGCATACATGTGTCAGGTATATGTTTCATTTAGTTTATTGATATTTAAAGTTGTGATTTTGAATCAGGTTGGTACAGGTGCTGTTGGATTAGTTCTTCGTGGCACATGTGACAGGAAAGGAGAGGCTCGTGGCCGTAAATACTTCCCTCCATCGGTATTCTTACCTTATTAACTTCAATTCCTGACTCTCTTCTTGAGACGGCGGTCCCTCACCTGCTCTTCTCCACGGCTGGTGCAGCACCAGCAGTACTGAGGTTCACGCTGCAGCAGCTCGACAGCTAACATGTCGTTAATTTGACACGTTTTGCTGCGTTTATTTTTAGTTTCTTTTTCTTTTTCTGTCTATGGCTTTTCGTCACTTGTTTAACACTAAACTGCTCTACAAGCTGAGGAGGCCAGCTTGTAGTATGGGAGGCCAGGTGGCATTAAGATATTTGATTGCGCAACACAGTGTCGGTAATGAAAATGAACGAATGGGCTGCTGCCAGTGCTTGTAGGGCCGATGTACTGTGGCCTTTCAATGGACCCACTGGGGAAATGCCCGGTATGCCGGATTAGCAGTCCAGCCCTGCACTCGTCTGTTCATAAGTGGCCAGCTGGCATTGAGTTGGCGGTACATCTATCAGATACCCTGTCTGTAGCTATGAATCAATCACAACTCATTCTGGTGTTTCATGACAGTTCTTTATCTAGCTTTTATTTAAAGTTCTTCATCATTTTTCAAATGATTGATCTGACTTAGATCCATTAACACAGGCCTAAAACCAGCTGGGGATTCTCCAACCAACTGGAGGGTGGTTACTGCAGGTTGCTTGGTTTTGTTGGGTTGCAAAGAGGTATGCAGTGCTGGACCAAAAACCTCTGTGACTGTGAAAGCAAAAAGAAATAGTATGTTTGTTGGGGACTATTTTCAGCAGCGGATTGATGCTGGTTTGGGTTATTACAAGAGAAATTTTTAAAAAAAAAAAACCTGTGGTCTGTGCTGATATACTGTAAGTAAAGTGGAATCTGATTAGCAAGTATGACCTCTACTTGACTTCAGAGGGCGGAGGCATAAATCTACACGTTCATGGCTGAGCATGAGTAATGCGATGCTGACGATGAATAAGAGAACTCAAACAGACCCATCAGCTGAATCCTACCCTCCTCAGCAGCTGACCCGACATCAGATAAACTGTCTGACCTCAAAACTGCTGAGTAAAGTCCAACGGGCCGGACCCAGGAGGGAAACCCATCAGGCTGAAACTCAGATCCAGAGTGTCTGTTGATGAACTGACACTCGTTTCCTTTTACAGAACTGAGAAGCAAAGACAGAAACAGACCTGTAACGCTTCCAGCTCAGTTAATTATGTTGATTTGCTGATGTTAACACCTTCATCTCCAAGTATGCACTCTATTCCAGATCTTTTACAAATTTAAGGTGTAAACTGCCAATCAAAGGGTCAACAGTTCACCAAGATCCAATTTCAGAGTCTGGTTCCTGATTTGGGCCAAAAAAAAATTCAACGCACGTGTGAACGATCCATGACAGACCCGACCACTCATTCATGCTTTTCAGCATCTACTTTATTACGGTTGCTGTAATACATGGTCACGGCTGCAGCTTTTCAGCTCACAGCTCACTCTCCGACAACAACAACAATAATCAGTCAGGACCTAGTTCAGATTTTAAGCCGATGAGGCGTGATTGCAGATGCCGCTCAGATGCGTCCCCCTCCCCTGCCGTGGCACCACAGACCACGCCCCACCACAACACAACTCAGGTTATCCAGCCTAATGGTAATGGGCTTAAGACCTGAATGTGACTCACAAAATTTGTCCCAAATTTTCCTAAAACCCGCCCCCCCCAAAACTTCAAAACCTTTAACCATTACAGTCCGGTGTTGATCCAAACCTAAATTTTAACGTTTAGGATTCAAAGGCCTCAGAGTTAGAGGTCTCGACTATCATTCCGGCCATTGTACATTTGGTTACAATGTAGGGAATTATGGAGATCACTGCTATTCTGAGGTTCTTGATATGGACTTCTTCATGTCCATGAATGTCACAAACCGGACTGAAGAGAAAAAGCAAACTTGGTGATGTGCAACACCAAGTGAAGACATGCTTGACTTTGTGCCATGAACTGGTCTGAAACAATGGTTCTGTATTGGAAAACGGTAGCCTGCAGCTTCGCACCGAACTTTCGTAGTGAAAGGTTTCCACCTGCCAGTCCATGTACATTCTTACCTGTAGTCAGGAGCTCTGGGTATTGGCATGAGTAAGGTTGCAAATACAAGTGGCTGAAATGAGCCTCCTCTGAAGGTTGGCGGAGGTCGGAGAAGAAAGAAGACAGCCGAGTTGGTTCTGCCATCAGGTGAAGATGGCTCCTGTGTGCCTCTCTTTGGAGGTTTCTCAGCCCAACTGGAAGGAGAAGCAGGAGCAGACTCAGCACCTAGTGGAGAGAATATATCTCATGTGGCTTGAGAATGCCTCAGGATCCTCCAGGAGAAACTGGAAAGTCTTGCTAGGTAAAAGATCTGGAATACCATCGTAACCTGCTGCCACCACACCCTAACCAGGTACGTGGAGGATAATGGAGGGATAGCTAGATTAATGGATGCTTGTTCTAAATTAATACAATCTTCTGATGCTAGTATATCTCAAATTTTGTACCTCTGACAATTCTGCCTTGGAATTTTGTGTCTGATCCAAACTTGGACAGAATTTTGAACAATGAATGTTAACAAATGTCTGTACCCAGTCTAGTTTCGACCCATAATCTGCGCCTGTTAGAACTGGACGTTAGGACTTTGACCCAGATATTTTTGGACCCCAGTGTTTTCCAAAACCTTTCAAACATCAAACTCATGATCTCAGCTGAATCTGATCTTAGAATCCAATCCTAAAGATCTGTACCAGATTCAATTTCAGATCCTCCCCCCTCTAAAAACCTACAAACTTAACACTTACCTTTATGAAAACTTGATTAAGTCTGAACCTTTCTGTTGGCACTGATCAAATCCAGTTTTGGTTTTGTTCCATAATTTTATTATTATTTCATTTATGTATTAAATTTTTAAAGTCAGGCTGGTCTTATATAAAGTTTGAAAGTATTTATCCGGTTTGGAGGTAAACTCTACTCAGTTGTTCTACTTTATATGATCGCAGTCCCGGCACTTCAAGTTAAATATCAGTCAGGTTACTAAATTAACAATTTGAGATTTTATTTTTCACCAAAAGCATTTTACTAACACACACACACACACACACACACACACACACACACACACACACAATAATGCTATAAAAACAGAATATTTTAGTTTTTCCGAAACATTTTATTGCATAAAAATGTAAAGTCAGTCATTTCTTTTACACCTACATGTGATCATTTCTTCACAATCATGCTGTCAAAAATTGCACAATGTATTAGTAAAAAGCTTCATGAAATATAACATCAGGTTATATATATATATATATGTATATATTTATATATTTATATCCATCTAGATATATTTTAAAACATTTGTATATTTTAACAAGAGCTCAGTAAAAGTCATGTTCACAGCACGAACATGTTGACAACATGGACAGAAGTTTGGGACAAACCTTTTTTCATCAGTTTGCACAATAAAAAAAATATTTGTGATTTCTTCTTTTTTTGTTCACATTTAAATAAATCTGTAACAAGAAAAACACAAGGCTGATTTCTATAATTTCACATTAGTTTTGTACTTCAGGGAAATAAATGTAAATATGTGCAGGCACTAAACCTGAGCACTGCTGTGGTTGCTGATAACGACCCTGTAATCTCAGGAAAATGGGAGTCAGAATATTCTTGGGAATTTTCAGTTTTTTCTTTATTTTAGGTTTCAGAAATGCAAATAATCCCCCTCCTAAACCTGGATAAGATGATATCATATGCTGTCTAATTACGCTGGCCTGTTAGCACACTGAGTCAGAATGCCAAACACGCAGCGACTTCAGTGTGAACCTGGTCCCATCTTCGTAAACACTTCATCTCAAAGCATTAAAGTCATCGATTACAAACGAGTTTGATTAAATTCAGTCTTGGACTATGAATTGATATTTTGGACCAGATTGCACAGTTTTAACTGCAGTCTGTTCTATTTTTGTCGGAGTGACCAAAACTTTGAAGTATAATTTTGTGGCTGACAAAGTTATTCCCCCCCCAAAGTTGTAATCTAATCCTCTCTTTTAGAAATCTGCTGAAATTTAGATATATTTGGAGCACAAATTAATAAAGTGCAAACTCGCGACACAAAGATGATGATTTTCCAGGGTTGTACTCAGATCTAGTCCTGCTGCCCGTCTTAAATTTGAAAAACAAATATTGGCCTCCCAATTTGTGTGAGTTAAACTGCCTCAAAATCATGCAGCCATAGACATCCACAAGTTCCAGTGTGGGTTCAAGTCTCAAATTTTACAGCCAATCCAATCGTGTAATTGTTCTGAGTTTCCCTCTTGGTTTGGAGGACTTTGTGCAAAACCGTTCGTATCCATGAGGCTTAGTCACACGGGCTGTGAGATGGCAAACACCCAGTGTGAAAAATGTTCCCTGACTGGTTGCCGCTGCTGGAGGTTGGCTGCTGTTGCCAGGTGAATCAGAGCTTAAGATTCAAAGCTCTGACTCACCTATAGAACTACAGAACCGCTTATGGGCGATTGTGGTTAGTGACCAAAGCAATCCCACAGTGTCAACCTCAAACAAGCACTCATCCAACCATTCAGGCAATACACATTTTTCTCTAGCGACTGAAGGTCAAAAGGGGTTACCAAATGGTCTCTAGGCCTGTATGACAGAGACCCAGGTAATCACCTGACACCAAATTTTTATCTGATCATAAAGTGTTGGAACCAATCTTAGACTGGGTGAAATATTTTATACCCAACTCCAGAGCAGACACACTTCTATAAATCTCCACCTGAATGAACTATTCCCAAATTCTGACCCATCGTCTCAAGACAGACTATAAAATACTAAATTCATTCTAATGCAGTCTTGAAGCCAGTTTGAAACTGGTTGAAACATTTGACCTGTTGGCTCATACCCTGAAACCAAATTCTGTAGTCCTGTACCTGATCTTGAATTTTTGGTGCTTATTTCACGTCGACTCTATTGATTCATTTCCGAATTTTTGCAGCCAATCAGGTTTGAGTTGAGCACTAATTTATACGCACAGAAAGACCAAATTAATTCCCATAATAACCACACAACTAGTCCAGCCTTTCTGCACCTAGTTCAGATTCCACCTCATCTTCCTGAGATAACAAACATCTTTAAAAAGCAACCACTGTCAGCCTCAGCCTCCAAACGTTCAAATAATTTTTAGGTCCCAATTCTTAGTCTAAGAAACGGCTTAAAATCCCACAGAAAAAACCTATAAAAACCACAACGCTCTCCTCCCACTGGGGGATAATCACACATGAAAATATCACAAACTGGCGTGGAAGACCGGCGAACCACTTCACTTTTACCTCTGAATACAAAACCTAGTACAAATACAACTTGTTCACCAGACTCAGTTTGTCAAAATCAATCCATAAAAACATTATCAAACGTGTCACCTATAGATAGCACCATCAAACACACAGAACACTTTAATATTTTGTTAGATTCACACATATAAAAAAAAGACGAACACGACAGCACACAGACAGCAGTGCGAGCAGACTTTAGAAAACAGCTACAGGTTCAGTGTGCAGGATGCTCTACAGATGCATGCTCACACAGTTTAGTTTAAGACCGCACGACTCTCAACGATGGATCTGTGAGATGATTTCAACACAATTTTACCACCACAGAGCAAACAGCTCTCACAAAACAAACACAAATATAAATGTAGACACAATTTTTTTTTAAATCAAAGGTAACGGTTTCATTTTTAGTTTTTTTTAAAAGTAGTATGTTAAAACTGTGTTTATGAAGTGAAATTATAACATATTAGGGGCAAAATTAAGAAACTAGAGTCTGAGTTTCCTTGTAAATGTGATGAGCTAATAATGAGTAACTGGTTTTGTCTTACTGGGGTAACGTCGGGAGAGCTATACTTTTAATATATCATAGTATTATTAAATCCAATATACTAACAAGTACATTCTGAACAGCTGAAGTATGTCATGACAAAAAAAAAACTAAACTAAGAAAATATTTGTCAAAATATTTGTAAATCAAAATCTTCAGAAACTGAGAAACTTCAAAATGAAAAAATATTCATGAACAACTTAAAGAAGCTGGCAGTTGATTTAAAATCATCAGTCAGTTCTTCGCTGTTACTAAAGTTCAATTTGACAAAATTGTACTTACAAGAAAAATTCAGACAGTTAAAAATGATGAGAGCCAAGTTTGTGTCATCAGAGTTAAAAAGGAGAAAATGTAAAATGTAAAGAAACGGTTCAGATGATGTGAGAACAACAGGAAAACAGCCGGCATAAAAACAGAGCTGCTGAGTAAACACTTTGACATATAAAGTCAAAATTATGAGATGATAAATTTGGTGATGCATATAAAAAATAAATAATTAAAAAAATATATAAGCACATAAGAAACTTTCTGTGAGAAATTGTAAGGGCGTATAATTAATGAAGAGTAAAAGTTAAACACTGAAAGGTAAAATAAAGTAACTATCAGTAATGTACTCTCATACTAAACAAGTCAGGATTACATTAATATGAGTTTTTTTTTCATTATTTTTTGCCAGAAATTTGTTTCCATAGTTTAGAAAATACTTAGAGTTTCCTTCTGATTTAGTTCTTGTGTTTAAGACTGTAAGCAGACGTTGCACAGGTTTGATTTGTGTGATTATTTGTAGTTTCATTTCTTTAACATCTGTGTGTTTGTGCGTTATTGGATCTGTGTGTGTTTGTACAGCTTTGATGGACGCAGACTGAATAAACTGTTTGTAAAGTAATGCAGCTGCTGAAATATGCATTCAGCTTATTTTTCCTTGTGAACGTACACTTTAGTGCCTGCAGAGTAAAAAACGTAATAATAAAGGAACATTTTGACACTTTAAGACATCTGTTAGCGTAAAAGCTACTTCGGGCCGTCCCCTTACTCAGAGCGTCCCTCCAGCACACGCTCAATTTGTCAGATGAATTCTGCTTTTTTCTGTAAGTACAATGATCATATTCTTTTACATATAGATTTTTAAAAAAAAATCAAATATACTCATTTTACAAATTAAAATATATTTTCTTAACTCAAAATTTTTTTGTTACTTTTGTTTATTTTATACTTTTCTGACGTATCAATACTGCATAAAGACGATGTACTTTTGTAGTTTTTTAGCTGCTGATGTGATAAAGAAAGTATTTTTTATAGAGTTGAACTGTTTTGGTGGATGTTCACATTAAACGTGACCCAAGGTTCTAATGAAGACATCAGTGTGTGTACAACAGTGCCTTTGGGCCAAGGCTCTAAACATTCAGTTTTTTCTACGTTTGGATCTGTGCGACGTCACAGAGAGCGGGCAGCCAATCACAAGAACGTCGTGTCAAAAGGGGGATGGGGCTAAAACAGCTTGTATCAGAAAGAGGATGAACTGAGATGGTGCATAGGACAAAGAAGAGTTATTATGAACTCTAAATCATGCAAAGCTAACATAATGGAGTCCCATGATAAACACATGCTAAGAGAAATAAACAGAGCAGTAATAATTTCTAATGAATCCAGGATCAAGCGTTACTTCACACTGCTACATTTTCAATTAATGTGACGCTGGCTTGTGCTAACTCTGCAGTCTTTACCTGGGTCATGTGGATTCAGGGAAACGAGGACGCACAGGCTGAAATAAACCCGAACGATCCTTTAAAGCTGCAGCTGTGATTGGACGTTTGGCCGTCTCGATGAAACTCAAACGCATCTTAAAATCGTCAAAACAAAGAAAGTTTTGAGGAAAACGTCACATTTGGCTGATTTTAAACCTTCCAGCAGCTCGTTGGATTGTCTGATCTGCTTTCAGCGTTTTACGTGACCTATGCTCTGTTTTACCATAAAATAAATGCTGCAAACCTGTGGGCGGAGTTTCAAGAAGTGATTTACCGACTATTTCCTTTTTTTTTTTTTCCTGCTTCACGCGGCGTCCTCGTTAATCCAGCTGCTCACATTGAAACAGTGTTTTTATGACTACATCAACAGTTTTAACGTTAGAACACGAATAACTACAAACAATGGAGATCTTGGCGTTGGAAAAATTGTCATATAAAAGCTGTTTGTTATTTTTTTCAAGCTGTCCTGCGTCTTCTTTTTCTCTAGCAGGGTTCGTTTTTCAGACTGCAGTACACGAAACACAGTGGAAGAGTTCTTTAAATGAAAGGTTAGGAGGAGCGGTCCAATGCTGGAGTTTATCAGTAGATGATTTCACATATTTGTGGGAGGAGAAAAGAAGGGAAATAGGATGGAAGAGGCCTACTGCTGGTCTCGGCTGCTGAGGAACTCTCCGGAGGATCTGTTTGTTTCCGTTTCAGTCCTTTGAGAAGATAACTCGGGCCCTCTGGCATTCTCCTCTTTGACTCCTGCAGAAACACAGACGATGCAGCACTGAGGCGATCACCACATTAAAGAGCATCACGGAGGCGACACGGCGAATAAGAGAAAACAGCTATTTGCCTAAAGTGGACCTCAGACTGTGTGGATGCGCCAAAACAACGTCTTCCTCAACACGTGCATGCAAACCTCAATGAACCGAAACGACGCCGTAAGGACGAGCGTCCTCCACACCGACGTGACCGAATGATGAGTCACACAGCTCGTTAGTTCCGCTGATGCTGACGCTTCGGGTTTAGTTTGTGCCGAATGCTTGACGACGCGGCTGAACGCGTCACACACACCGTGCCGATCATCTGACGCTGTGTTTGAATCGTTTCAGAAGAGTTTTTATTACGTCCAGATTTGTAAAAACCACAGAAATGAAAGGTGGTGCATTTTGTGGTGAACGGGTGCGCTAGTGCATACCTGCCCCCCCCTCGGTGCGAGGGCTGCTCTCCAAGTCGGCAGACGGCGGCTGGGCCGCGGAGGCCGGAGGAGGGGGTGACGGGTAATCGGGTGGAGTCTCGTTCTCGTCTCCCGATAGGCTCCTGGGGACACCTGTTACCATGGTGCCGGATAGGCTGACGGGTCGCTTAGCGATGGGCAGCTTCCTCTCTGAGAGACCAAACAGTTTTTATTAAAGAAACAGTACAACAATCACGTGCTCATTCAGCTCCAGCTTCTCCTCCTGTTTGGTCCCCTTATCATTTCATTTTAGTTTTTCCTCTTTCAGTCGTGACTGAAGTGAAAATTGTTTTTTTTGGTCTGTTTTCGTCTTTTTCTGCTATTTATATTTTTGTCTCCATTTACAGTGGCTTGCAAAAGTATTCGGCCCCCTTGAACTTTCCCACATTTTGTCACATTACAGCCACAAACATGAATCAATTTTATTGGAATTCCACGTGAAAGACCAATACAAAGTGGTGTACACGTGAGAAGTGGAACGAAAATCATACATGATTCCAAACATTTTTTACAAATAAATAACTGCAAAGTGGGGTGTGCGTAATTATTCAGCCCCCTGAGTCAATACTTTGTAGAACCACCTTTTGCTGCAATTACAGCTGCCAGTCTTTTAGGGTATGTCTCTACCAGCTTTGCACATCTACAGACTGAAATCCTTGCCCATTCTTCTTTGCAAAACAGCTCCAGCTCAGTCAGATTAGATGGACAGCGTTTGTGAACAGCAGTTTTCAGATCTTGCCACAGATTCTCGATTGGATTTAGATCTGGACTTTGACTG
>VUQG01003518.1:0-11472 GCA_015106755.1 Etia nguti
GGAAATATTGTTAAATGCTTAGTTTCTATGCCATATGTTAAAACAAGATCTAGAGTGTGATTAAAGTGGTGGGTGGGTTCTTTTACATTTTGAGAGAACCCAATTGAGTCTAATAACAGATTAAATGCCATGTTGAGGCTGTCATTTTTAGCATCTACATGAATGTTAAAATCATCCACAATAATTATTTTATCTGAGCTGAGCACTAAATCAGATAAAAAGTCTGAGAAATCAGACAGAAACTCTGTGTAAGGCCCAGGTGGACGATAGATGATAACAAGTAAGATTGGTTTCTGAGTTTTACAGCTGGGGTGGACAAGGCTGAGCATCAGGCTTTCAAATGAATTAAAAGTCTGTCTTGGTCTTGTATATGTATACATATAAATGAACACAGACATGCAGCCACTAGCAGCCAACCACTAGCACCGCTATATCTTCTCTCCCACTGTGACAACACGTGTCCTGTTTATCAAACATTATCTCATACCTGCATTTGTATTTATGCTGCGCTTCTTTCTTCACTTATAATGAGTCTGCTACAGGATAGGACTGGCTTTGCTTGGGGCCATGAATCAGATTCAGGGAGGTGTGGAACAGGTTTAAAGAGAGAGAACTATGTTAACTCGTGTTCAGACCTGACACAGCTGCGTTCCCTCAACAGCATAAAGGTAAGAAGAGAATCTTTTGTGTTTTAACATAAGGCACATTAGATTTAAGAACAAAAAGGATCAAGGATTATATAGATTTTAGCTCTGAGAGGTTTTAAATTTTAGTACAATTAAGTAATTGAAAAGTGTATTTCCTGAGTAGCTTCTCATTTATGCACAGTATGTTTGTAAAACCTCGAGTTTGTCTTAAGTGAAAATGATTTGCTATACTGTGATTGACTTTAGTCTTTCAGATACTGTGACTGTTAATTTTCTTGATAATAAACACTAATTTGAAAGTTAAAAACTGCCTTCTTCAAACTCTTCTCTTGTGGACTGACCAGTTTGTCAACATTTTCTTCCTGTTTTTGACTACACAGCTCTCTGTCTCTTTGAAAACCTGTTGTATAATGCTGACATCAAGTCACTCTACTGTCAAAATATTTGAAATGATAAGCGTGGTTGTAGATCAGGGTCCTGGAGTCTTTATTTACACAACAGCTTCAGTTACAGCTGAGTTACTGAGAACAGCCTGCCTGAACTTTACTTTCCATGTGCTCACTGCCCAAACTGTATTTCTAATTAAAGAAATTAACTATTTTTGAGTGAAACAAAATGGTAGTTCATTAAGATTATCAGTCTGTTGAATATTTTCATTCTTCCTAAGAATCTCCAGTAAGGAATCTTCAGTATTACTCAAGAGCGGTAACGCCCTTCCAGGGAATACTTTTTTTAACTGATGTTTTCATACTTGTTCTGACAGTCTGCTAAAAAACCAATGAATGTTAGGTTAAAAGATGTGAGTGGGAGCACTTTTTCAGGCTCAGTTTGTTTATGATTAAGTTCAAATTCTCAGTGAGATTTGAAAAAAGTAAACACATTGTATTTACTGTAAGTTAAAATGGCAATACCCAAAACATAAATATACTCAGTGCTGTTTAAATGCCCTGGGTTTATTTGCTTTTTACTTTTACTTTCATTTATCAAGATGGACGGAGAGGAGGATTAATATTTTTCTATCTATATATCTCAAAGTAGTTATTAGTATATTAGCTACTAATATTTTATATTTAATCTTGATCATTAAGGATACTCACAATGTGGTTTAAGAAGTATCATGTTAAACCCTGAAATCCAGAAACATGAATCCAAGTGAAGAGAAAGTATCTTTAAACTGTCATATTTTATATTTTATAGTCATATTTTATAGCCCTTAAAATAACTTTGCTGTCCTGAATTGCTTTGCTGAATTGTTGTTTTATCAATGTCTAAAGTGGAAAGTACCAAAAGTCACAGCAGCTAGTACCAGAAACAGAACAGAGTGATTTCAAGATCATCAAAGCACTAAAAGTACAGGATATTACTCACAATCGCTCTCCACCAATCTCACAACAGAAATATTTACAGGGTTGTATTAAAATTTATCACAAATATATCATAAATAAACATTGTATTTGTCACCAAACTTGAATATACTGCAGAAACTCTATTTCTATTATGTCCTTGTTGTCAATTCTGTTATCGTTTCTTTTGTGAGCAAAATGACCCTGCCCTCACTCTAAGGCTCTCACAGCGTCTCCTAGATGGCGTACTCCACCAGCACCCTTGCAGAGGGCTGTTTTGGGAAAGTGTACAAGGAGAAGTACAATGACACCTGGGCTGCTATTAAGAAAGTTCCTCAACACCTCATCAGCAGGAAGGATCTGGAGAGAGAGAGTGAAGTGTACAAGTAAGCATATCAAGCATGGTTAATATTTTCAAAGAAAAAAACAAGCAATATGACATTATTGCAAAACACAGTTGTGTAAAATATATGGCAGAGGGTGTAATTGCTGACAAACACTTGATCATGTTTTGTTTGCTTTTAACTAAATCTAACTATGCTCATATATTTTTTATTGCTCAGTAGAGAAAACTATCATTCTGCATGTTTTTTATAGGCAAAAAACATGTTCTTTATGCATTAACAGTCACATCACTGATAACTGATTAAAAACTGGTTACATGGGTCCCCAATAAGTATTTATTTCATACCTTCTATTTACTACATATTAGCATTGTCATTTGTGAGCTATGACCAAAGAGCAGCACGGTGTAAATCATAATATTATTTTTTATAAGTTATAAGTTATAACTTATAAGTTATAAGTTTTCACTTTTACCAAAAAATGTCAATTACACATGCACTTATTGGCCAAGACTTATTGGTCTTTTACTCTCAGAACTGCCTTAAGCTCTCTCTACTAAGTGCTTGAAACATTGCTCAGAGATTTTGGTCGATATTGACATCATAGCTTCATACATGTGCTGCAGATCTGTACTTCCATGATTAAAATCTCCTTTTCCATCATAACCTTAAGGTGCTTCCAGAAAAGACTGAGTTCTGGTGACTGTTAAGGTCATTTTAGTGCATTTTTATGCTCTTCCCTCAGTCAGTATAATGAGTTTTCTTCTTGTTAAAAGGGAGTTTTCCCTTCCTACTCTTGCCATATACTTACTCAAAGCAAGCACATTATTGGGGTTTTTTTTCTCAGCTACTGTAGGGTCTTTACCTTGAAATATAAAGCACCTTGTGGCAACTCTTATTGTTATATGGTGTTATATAAATAAAAGTGAATTTAATCCAGTAGAAGACGAGACAGATTTAATTTATGCTTTCATGTTACTGGTGTGTTCAGTAGCCCATCTGCTTCATGGTTTGGCATGTTGTGTTTTCAGAGATGCTCTTCATATCGTGGTTGCAATAGGTGGTTATTTGAATTTCTGTTGCCTTCCCACCAGCTTGAGGCAGTCTAACCATTTTCCTCAGGCCTCCGAAATCAACAAGGCATTTAGAAAAGGGGTAGATCAGCAGTTTTTGAAACACTGCCATCAACCAACCACACCATTTTCAAAATTCTAATGCTCAGTTTTAGCTTCATCCGGTGGTCTTGACTATGCCTTAATTAACTGCTAAAAAATTAAAGTAATACTTTTTATTAAGAGTACAGGATAAAGTCAATTAAACTTCTGGGATATAGATATGGTCAGTTAAGTAGCAGAGGTTGTTGTTAATCAGTTTCAGCTGCTTTAGTATTAATGAAATTAACAGCAGGTTTACTAGAGGAGCAACAATGACACAATGCCCAAATCAGGAATGGGTTTACAGGTGCTGGCCACTGACATCTTTTCCCTCTTTCTTTTCCTGACTTTTTGTGACAGCTTTTCTTTCACAAGTTTTGCATTTGGTTAGGGTCAGTTTCACTACTGGTAGCATGAGGTGATACCTCAACCCTACAGAGGTTTTACAGGTTGGCACATCAAAACCTGACATTGCCAGAAGGTTAGCTGGCCTCCAGAAAAGTCTCAAGAACATGGACGAGATTCCAGGACAGGCAGTTACTCTAGAAGAGCTGGACAGGGCCGTGGAAGGTCCTTAACCCATCACCAGGACCGGCATCTGCTCTTTCTTGTGCTAGGAGAAACAGGATGAGCACTGCCAGAGTCCTACAAAATGACCTTCAGTGGGGCACTGATGTGAATGTCTCTGATTAATCAATCTGATCAATATAACCAGAAACAGACTTCATGAGAGTGGCCTGAAGACCTGACTCATCTAGTGGCCTCTGAATCAAAACCTGATTGTTTATACTGAATTCCCTCGCCTGATGCTAGATGATCCAGATGGTTTCTAATCTTTTAGAGAAAGAAAACGACCAGTTTATGTTGTTTTAATTTTGTCAAAATCTTCTTTTCTCCATGACTTGTTACCACTGATCTGCAGCAAGTCAAAACATCCCAACATAGTGAAGCTTCTGGGCAAAATAACTCTTAAAGATGGAAAATGGATCATTCCACTAGAGTTTGTCTTCGGAGAGGACTTGGAGACCACCATCTTCAAGGCGTCAAGGTCTAAAATACTGGTGAGGTTACTAGAAAAAAGACAAAAGAAATGAAAGTTTAAATTGTCTGCATGGTTTGCAGGTCCCCACTGCCACTTGTCTCACTCCATTGCTTTGCTGTGTGCATTTGTGTAGGATATAAACCAAATTTTTAAAGAGCAATTGCTGTTGTAATATTACCTAATGTTTTAGTTTTGTGACTGGGCAGTTCAAAGTTAATTACAAACAGGCTATTCTTTTCTCGTTTAGTCTTCTGTTGTGTAACATTTAATGTGTTTTAGCATGCACCTGCCTATTTATTTCAAACTTTAAGAAGTAGTTTTAAGATTTCCAACTCAGTTAAGCATAAAAATCAATGTGACCCCGGTCTTCCTAAAATTGGTCTCATATTTTTTTTCACCACACAGTTGACTCCAGCTAATAAAGGCACAATCATCGTCGGCATGTGTGAAGGGCTGCTTCATCTCCACTCCAAAGACATTGTCCATCAAGACCTCAAGCCTGAAAACATTATGGTGAGTGGAAATAGAGATTTTTTTATGATAATGTTCCTTTTTAACATGTGGGTCAGATTTGAGGATAAGGTGACTCTGAATGAGTCTTATCCCTCTGGTTGAAATTTTTGGTTTGTTTGTTTTTTCTTTTTTATTTGCAATGTCAAAGTCAACTTGCACAAACTTTGGTTTAAGTAAGACAGGGCAAAGCACATGCCTCTGGTACAGTGAAACTACAAATGGCTCGTAAAATCAGTTATGCATATACTTGTCTCAAAACTTTAAGGCATACTGTTCTGAGTACATGTGGCTGGTATCATAAAACTGCTAATGGCTAAAAGAACATCATCCCATATTCTTTATGGCTTTTCAAAATCACAAAATTATAAAATGCTTTAACAACAAAGCAAGCATCTGAAAAGACAGTCAGCTAAGGAGAGTGCAGAACCAGAACAAAATAATAATAAAAAAATCAATAAATAGAAAACCTGGCAATTCTGTGCAGACTCTTCAGAGAAACTATCTCTGAGCAGAATCTGGTTGTACATTATCCACTGTAAAAAGCTGTATGAGGTGTAATTTTTCCAGTCAATATTTAATGTTTGCTGAACAATCTTTGTTCTTTAGGTGGAGCATAACACAAACAGAGCGGTAATTATTGATCTGGGACTGGCCAAGTTCTTCAGACGTGGTCTAAACTCTGCAATGGACATGGGGAACGAGGCTTACTCGGCTCCTGAGGTGCTGCAGAGGTGTAGCCAGAGAGACCAGCGTTCAGATGTCTGGGCCATGGGAAAAATAATAGCTGAGCTCTGTGTCCGGATTCGTCTGTACACACCCAGCGTATGTCCTGACAAAATCAAGGATGTTTTAAAGGACCAGCCATACTGCAATGCAGTGTGTAGGATGGTGGAGCAGAACCCATCTCTGAGAGCCTCCATCGGCGGGGTCATTAGTGATATTCGAAGAGCTGCAGGAATCGGCATTGTCACCAACACACCCATTCAAAAAGAGCAACTTAAACCACCTACACCTCACATTAATGCCATAAACCAGTCTCCATCACCACCGAACAGAGATGCACCTCCACCAATCAGGGACCTGTCACCAATCAATCGAGGTGCATCTCCGCTAATCAGGGACTTAACACCAATAAACCGAGGTGTTTCTCCACTTAACAAGGATCCATCACCGTTAAACAAGTTTGACAGACATCAGTCACCTATGAATAAGCCTACAGGGAGGATATTTGAACGTTCTCCCAGACCAGAGATAAAACCTTTGCCTTGGACTGGAGTGCAGCTTCCTCTTTCCCCCCAGAGGCTAGAGGACAAGAACAAAATTCAGGATCTGGTGCCGAAGGGTGGATCAGATCTCGCACAGGACCTCGTGAAAATGAAGTTGTTACAAGAAGCTGCCAAGGATCTTCCCTGCAACCTGCCAACGACGGGGAGGGTGGTGGTGCGGCGTTTTGAAGAGAAAAACGGGGAAATGGGTTCATGGGAGCAGACCGAGGTGGTGACTCGTGATGGAAAGATAGTCAAGTTTGATGATGTCAAGTTTAACAGCAAATGAGAGTATCTGGGAGATACTTTATGTTACAAAACATTTGCATGTTCACTCAGCTTTAAAAGTAGACCTAGTTTAGGTGCAGTAGACATTGTATGGAATGTAACAGGATATTAGTTTATTTTAAGGATTTTTTGAGTTTTGAGTTATTTCCTTGTGTACAAAAAGAAAAAAAAATTAAAACTTTTCATTACCGTATGCTTAGTTCCAAATTTATTTATAAAAATATCAGTTTCAATTGCAAACCTAAATGTTGTGGGTTTTGGTATTTATTATCCTCACTGTGAGCTCTGTGAGTGAGACTTGTAATGAGTCAAGATTATCTCCAATTGAAAAACTGACATTTATATATATATATATATTTTTTTTGTTGGCTAAAATGTACAATGGCAATTACATATGAAATTTTTTTGATATTTTTTAATAAATAAATGACTGTGAGAACTGTGAGCAGGGTATGTGGGTGCGGTATACAGAATGGGTCAGTGGTGTATTGAAACTGTCTGGTTAGTATTTCTGCTATTTTTTTTAACAAGTTAATGGTCTAATCTTTAAACATCAGAAAACAGAAAAATGCAGCTGTACTGTGCATCAGAGTCTACTGTGTCTGATAATCAGTTAAAAAAAAAATAAGATCACTGTAAAGTAAGACAAATAAATCCAGCAATCTTTATCTTTAAGTTGCTGAAACCAACAAGTGATGTGTTGGTGGGTTGATTTGATGCTGTTGTGTTGCAGAATTTCTCGTTACCCTGCAATTTACACGTCAGAGTGAACAAAGGTGATGTGCTATTCCGCACACGTTTACAAGAACAAGAAGAACCTGTCTTATTATTTTTTTGTCATTACTCTTGCAGTAACAAAATACATCTTCCAATCTCATGTAGTTGTACATCCATCAGCATTAAAGTTGCTTTTTATTATTTATCTGTGCTCTTAGCAGTCTGTGTGGATTTTTTTTTCACACCTGGAAGGGGGAAGATCTGAGTTGTTGAGGCTGATTTACTGTCACCATGATTTACTGGACCATTTCACATTTGGCTTCCTCCATGAAACTGGCACTGTTTAGATGACCAACTGTAAAGGATCAGTGATTTGAGGTTTCTACAAAAAGATAAACTTAGGTCAACAACTGCCGTTTGGTTTCAGTTGTTTCTGCATCTGTTAATACTGCAGTCCATCTTAGCCACATGGATCAAGGAAGTGGGTTGTGTGGTTTCCTTGTACAGCTGAGCAACTGACAACTTTTATTTATGTAGAATGGCAAGTGAATTTGCAATGCTTCATGAAGAATTACATAAGCTGTATCAAGTCCTGGTTCTGTAAGTCGTGTGTTTTTAGATATGGCATTAAATGCATATTTGTATTGTTGCTTCTTAGCTCCATTTGAGATAATGATCTGGTGTGTGTTAGTTAAATAAAGTTAGTTTTGGTATTATTATCATTATTATTATTATTTTAAGATTTTCTGTTATCTCACTTCAAATGTACATTTTTTCACAAGCACACCACAGACTGGATTAGTATGGACATGCAGTCTGTATCAGTGACTGCTTTGGCAGACACATGAGGTTATAGAATGCCCTCTTTTGGATATTTGGATAAGTGCATTTGTCTGTTTTAGTAATAACCAATGGCAGGCAGAGACAAATAATGATTTCTGACCATAAACTGAGTGTGTCTTACTGTTTTCAATTAAAATAATCATCACATGTCTTAAAGTACATAATACTGCATATAAAATATTTTCAGGTAGAAATCTGATGCAAAGACAATACATTCTAGAGACACATTTGTTCAAATGTGGAAAAGCCATCCAAAAATTACAGTATACGTATTTATATATCAATCGATATCTATCTATCTATCTATCTATCTATATATAGATTACATTCTTCTCCATAAGGTATTAGCTGTAGTCCTGCTTAAATTTCTTTTGTATTCAGCTGTTTCTAATTTTGCAATCATCTATTTAAACTGATGTGACTTGAATTAACATTCAGAATATACTTCTAAAATTCTTTTGAAATTCATTTGAGGTACCAGAAACAGGCTTTTGGTAGTTTATCGCACTTTGTATTTACATTGGACCATTTACAGCATGCATTGTCAACGCAATATTGTCTGTATTTTGTCCATGAGGATAGATCTCAAATCCCCTCACAGTGCTTTCTTTAACATGACAGTGAGTTAAATGGCCTCTGCAGTCACCAGATCTCAATAAAATAGAGCATCTTTGAGATCTGGTGGAAAGGGACAGGCAACAAATTTGCAACAACTGTCATATGCTATAATGTCAATATAGAGCAAAAACTCTACAAAAGGTTTCCAGGATGTTGTTCAATCTATGGCATGAAAAATTAAGGCGGTTCTGAGGGTAAAAGGGGATCCAATACAGGTACTAGCAAGGTGTACCTAATAAAGTGGCCCATTCAGTTTAGTTCAATTTTATTTATTATATGCCAAGGTGACACCCTATGAGCAAGCAGTTGGCGACAGTGGGAAGGAAAAACTCTTTGTTTTGTTATGTTTTGTGTCTTTTCAGCCAAGAGAGCTGAAGTAAAACAGCAGCAACAGCTAAACTAGATGTAGCTAAGAAAGCTAATCATTCTTGTCTGCCTCTTGCCTGAAGCTCATTCAAGCTAGGAGACTTTCCCCACAAAGAATAAAACGGTGCAGTGCTAGAAATGGTTTAGAAATACAGGAGAAACTTAGGAAATTTGTTAGTGGCAAATTAGCTGCACTGAGGTGAAATATTGGGCTCTGCCTATTTGACACATGGTTATAGCAATTATGTCACGCCTTTAGCTGCTTGAGTTATACAAGTTCCTTAAATGTGCTGTTGCAATTTAAAATAATGTATACATTTACACTGATTTGATTCGTCAGCCTGAAGTTGTGTACATGTTTAAATGTCTACAATACTAAACATCAACATTCAAGAAAGGTGTGATGCATGCTCATTTACACTTCACAGTCTCTTTCCTTTGTAAAATGCCAGGATCAACTGCTGTACCGCCACTATACTGAGGTCGTGTTCAGGTGATTTTATCCTGTCTTTTATCGTGTTTCTCAAGACCTCCATCCCCCAGCTGGATTTTTTTCACGCTGCATGGCAAGCAGTGAGCTCTTTAATAAAACAGCAGATTCATTTCTTTTAAAGCAAAAGCTTGCTTGTCCATCGTGTTGCATCATCTTCAAAAGCAGTGCTCAACAAGGCCGCTCCACTCACTCAGTCAGCTGTGTAACCATTGCCGGGTCGGCTGTGTGATAGGGCTGATGGGTAACGAGGGGGAGAATCATAGGTTTTGGTGTGACAGATAAATACCTTTATGCTTGGGTTAATGCACACACATACACACAAACTTCACCATTGACATAGTAACAAAGCCAATTACCTAACTTCACATGCAACACATGCACACATTGTTAAAAACAGCCTTTAGCACGCAGACACACATATACGCAAAACCAGTGCCCAAGACAGAGTTTCCTTGTTTTCAGGTTTTAATAGTTCTTACAAAGAAAGAAACATAAAAATTTTATTAACATTTTTCATTTGGATGGCATGTTAGCAAGTTCGCATTCTTCCACAGCTCAACACAGTTCACAGTGAACACACTCCTCTGGTGCCACTGACATCAGCTGACAAGAAAGTGCAGAGAATGCCTTTTTGTTATCTCTCAGTGCTAGTATTAAACGCTGCAGTGTGGGGAAATGCAAAATTATTATAGCTTACTAAAACTGAACTACAAACTAAAACTATATTTTTATTTTAGTGTTAGTAAACAATAATTACTTTAGTTTACTAAAATAAAAATAAAAACTAGAGTCTTGGAATAATATAATTAACTTATAATGATCCATGCCTGTCTCCAGTAGTGCTGTGTGAAGTGTCTCAGGTGAAGGATTTTAAGACAGGCACTGTTGGTATTGTTACTGTTACAAATGAGTGTCTAAATTGCTGCATAAATTAGCATCTGAGTATCGATCTTTTTGTTTCTTTGTTTGTTTTGGGTTCTTTTTTTGTACAACCTCACTCCAATCTGCACCCACACATTATCTACATTAACATGATGTTGCTCTGTTCCATAGCTCTTTAAGACCTACACAGTTGCTCTAAATGCAAAACTAGATGGGAGATGTGGAATACAGAAAATACTGAGAAGGAGCAAGACCCAGTACCATCAGAGTTTTTCATCTTCATTTAACCAACAGAAGACAACAGCAACAACAAAAAATTTTTAAGCAAGCAAAAAGAAACACAAGAGTTAATTCACAGGGTCGCATGAGCCATCAGCTGATAACATGGGTCATGGGTCAAAACATGGCGCCTGTGTTCGGCTTGGCCGCTGTTGCTGCTCCGTGTTTTTGTCGACTGCTTCAGTATATTATTTTTTATCTTGTCATCTCATCTGTGATATATCATGAAGGTCTATTTGCTACTCGGATCTACAGTTCACATACATTGTTGAGTATCAAAATATGTATGGAAAAAACTTTTGACAGCTGGCAGAGCTATCACCAGGCTTTCCCTCCGCCGTTTGTCTGCCCTCCTCCCTCTCCCGACTACCGGTACCTGTTCTTAGCTCCAAACAAAAACCCAGGAGCAAAGACAAAGTTAAGGAGATCGTCTAGAAGGGGCTGTAGGTCTGGTGTCCAGGCTAAAAGGAAACGCACCCGACAGAGGGGATTTCTTCCTCTCCATGGTAGAGAACGTCTCCGGTATTTGGTACCGGTTCCCCTCCAGGACGCGGATAAGGCCGATCGGTTACCGCCTACCCGGCTTTTCATCATGGGCGAACAGAACGATTACCTGGATCGGCGTCTTGTCTGGAGATGCGGGATTTTTTTCACTTTGGCCTATCACTCTACAAGACC
>VUQG01003519.1:0-13003 GCA_015106755.1 Etia nguti
CTATATGCTTTACCAAAAAGGAAAGTTTGAAGCCTAATCTTAAAAGTAGAGATAGTGTCTGTCTCCCGAATCCAAACTGGAAGCTGGTTCCACAGAAGAGGGGCCTGAAAACTGAAGGCTCTGCCTCCCATTCTACTTTTAAATACTCTAGGAACAACAAGTAAGCCTGCAGTGTGAGAGCAAAGTACTATAATGGGGTGATATGGTACTACAAGGTCATTAAGATAAGATGGGGCCTGATTATTTAAGACCTTGTATGTGAGGAGCAGGATTTTGAATTCAATTCTGGATTAAACAGGGAGCCAATGAAGGGAAGCCAATACAGGAGAAATATGCTCTCTCTTTCTAGAATAAAATTATACATTTAAAATATGAGACGTCCCATCCATTCTCTTCCACTTATCCTTATCAGGGTCATCGGAGCCTATCCCTAACCGACATACTGGACAAGTCGCCAGTACGTCACAGGGCTAGCACAGAGAGACAGACAACCATTTACACCTATGGCCAACTTAGAATTACCAAATAACCTAAACTGTCATAAGGCTGCTCTTGTTACACGAAAGCAATTGCCTTATCCAAAGCAGGATGTTGTTCTCCTCTAAATAGGCTCAGCTCAAATGTCATTATATGATGAATCTTACCTAAAATCACAACCATTTTCTTTTTATGAAATCTGATTACAAAGTAGCCTAGAATTTCCCAAAATGCACAATTATGTCTGGTGGTGAGTTTGATCCAACCTTGCAAAATGAAGGTTCCAATATTTATTTGATCCTGTCTTATATTTAATAGTATTCTTTCCTTTAGCTCTTTTAGTGGGAAAAACCATCTTAATGACAATATACACGCAGTCACCAATTTCACATTTACAAGATAACATCATAATATTTATGTCATTTTTAAACATGATAGAATAATTAATAAATGAACCCTAAAAAGTATGAACTTTGTGGGGTTTTGTCACTGAAACAGTCATTGTAATTGACGTAATCGCACCCATGCTGATTAAAACAATCAATCATCTAAAGTAATCACAATCAAATCTGCTTGCTTTTCATTGTAGCATTTCTTACAGTGTCTAATAATAACTATCACACCTGTGTGATATGACGTCAAATAATCAGCACTATGCCCTTAATACGAACGCTAATGAAGTTTTTTTTTTTACAAACTGAAAGCTCGTTTCTCTTCAAAGAAATTTGAATCACATCAGCAGATTAAGTGGGTCATTTCAGCCTGGATTAGTTAAACTGCACTTGATCAACAGGGTTGTTTGCCAGGAAAAACATAACAGATAGTTGCATTATGGAAATGTTGGGTTAATGAACTGATGTTAAGTGTTTTGAAATTAATTAGCCATAAAGAGTATGAAAATCATTTGATGAGCTACAATCCAGTTTGAACTGGATGACTCATCCCACATAACCTGTGAGCTGACATATTTGTCTTAAATTACAATTACAAACCTTCCTCTAATTTGTAATGTCAGTTTGCATGTGGCTACTTTCTAACATACTATAGAGGACTTCCCATACTGCAGTACATCCAAGCTGTTATTGAGAACTTTAAGAGAGCGTGTGGGCTGGAGTGGAGGCCGTCCTTCAGTGAACCGCTCGCACTCATACCCTCAAAAACTCACAAGCCCAGCTTGTTCTTGCATTTATGCATCATCTGCACTACCCCTGGTCCCAAGTGCGCATTTCATAATTCATGCATACAGTACTGTAGCAACTGGAAATGCTACCATATCTGCATCCACCACTCTGCTTCATTTCATCAGCATGTTAGTCCGGCCCAGGTTACACTGACATTACACCACATTTCCTGACCCAAAAAACATCCACCTAAAGGGCAACAACACCCTAATGCAAGGGTTTCTCCTATAGCTACGGGGACTCTGTGCCACATGTGCATGGAAATGTTGTAGACTCATACACAAAATAAGTGCAAATGCAAAACTACCACAAATGCTTCATGACACGTGCACCCGACAGTTTTGATTTTACTGCCGTGTGCGCCACACTCAATGTGCATTGACTGCAATCAGCATATTGCCACACAACCATTACTCTGTATAAGAAAATCCTTTACTTAGAGCTTTATGATGGAGAAACACGTGAAGTTATTCTAAGTGAGAATTGTGCTTTGATTGGTCAGTAGGTCTAAAAATGCATTTTACGCTACAAGCCACACTTTACCTTTTCAGAAATATTCATACAAAACTTGCAGGAGGCACTTAAGAGTCTGTTCTACTTTTTTCACATCAGCTTCTTTAATGTCACCAATTTACACACAGGGAGAACATGCAAACCCGACACAGAAAGGCTCAGACATCAGAAGATTTGAACTCAGAACTTACTTGCTGTGAATTCACCACCATGGCACTCAAGAGAACAAGAGAACCATGGCACCTACACATAAATAGCAAAAGATTTTCACTCACGTTTGTAGATAACAACAGAACATGCAATGTGCTTTACTCATAACTGAGATATTTGAGTGACTGAGTTATATGTCTCATAGTGTACTGTAATGCATTTTATCATTGAGCTTTGAGGCTCACTTTGGCAGAAGCGAGCAGCAGCAAGCGGGCTTAGATGTACCAGTTCTTCTTGATGATTACTGGTTATCCAGATGCACTTTGATAAAATCCATACTGGCTTGCAGATGGCTGCCAGGCCATCAGCAGTTGCGGGAAGGCTGGTGGAACTATTTTACACCTCAGACTTTATTAAAAAAGAACCCAAAAACTTATTTTCACAATACATGACCTTTTAACCTAATTAACACCTTCGGTTCAAGAGTCAAACCAGCATTTACAGCTCTAACGTTTTAGCTCAGGATGGCTCACTGCTTTTAAATAAGTCAGGAAGTTTCTTTTTCTCACAAATCGGGAAGAAAGTAGATTTCCACAGGGCTAATAATTAAAATCGGTTGCCAGATCTGGATCGCAGTTGCATCAGTCTAATAAAGTATCATCCTCTTGGCAGAAAGAGCATCTGGTGCATGTTAAGGAGCACAGAGGCTGGTCTACAGAAGCTCGGGGGAAGAATGATGTAACTGGACAACAACATGTTACCGAGCTGCTTCATCCTGCACGATGACAGTTTATCGTTACCCAGCAGGTCACTAATTAATCTCACTTCTGATAATCTGATGTGCCTTGCTGGGCAAATGCTAATAAATGATAAGTGAGTCGAGCTTTGTTCAGCCATTTATTACAGTGACTGGTATGGATGAAGTCAAAGATACTCAGAGGTGTTAATTCTTAGAACAAGAGGACGAGGGAATTTTACAGGACTGATGCACATTAAAGCCTTTATTAATTGATCCACTGCTAGGAAAAAACACCACAAAATCAAGGAATCTTATTCTTGTGGGTGTGGAGGGATTACACTGCTAATCACAGTTTTCAAGTGTAAACTCTACTGTAGCCTTCAGTCTCTGAGGTTACACCAACTTGCAAATTCACTTGCATCCGAGTTACTGTATTGTGCATCTGGTTTCTCTTCTGACTTTCTACTGGGTGCTCCTGTACTCATCTTGTCGTTTCATTCAGTTCTCTCTGTGGAGCTGAACATTACCACAGCGGCCTGCAAGTCCGCTGTGCTGCTGAGCAGGAAATTAACTTTTACTGAGTGTTTTTTCCTCCTTTTTTACAGCCAGTTTTTTGCGGACAAGAACAAAACTTGTGTCAACTAAACCAACCTGTGTTATTAGATTATAATAAACCCCAATACTGTCCATTATTTCAACAAAAAGAATGCCAGCTGCTGTAATTTAGTCTTGTGAAGCTGATGGTCACAACCTGTGTATCCAATCCAGTTCCCATTGCATCATGAAGGGATGAGAAATATCGAATATCTAATCATACTATATAAAAGTGAGTTGTAATAAATGTTTAAAGCTTTTTCACATATTTTTTGTAAGAGAGGAAGAAAGTTCTACTAGTTAGACATCAAAAAGCGTTTTCTCAGCCCAAAACCGCTGTTTGAGTTTGAGTCCCGACCGATGGCTATTTTTTTAAAAATGTCTAACATCTAAACAGTCGGAGGGATTTTAAAAGTCAGGATTAAGAAAGTTGAAGCTGGAATTCACTGATATTTCCATTTCTATAAGTCTAAATAAGTCTACGTACACATGGGACTTGTGGATTTTCGTCTCAGAAGCGGCACAGCCTGACAGAGATGTTATGTTCGGCAGCGTTGCTGGATCCCAGGAGCCTTATGTTTTGATGTAGCAGGAATTTGGGAGAAGTGGAGAAAAACTGGAGCAGTAAAACTATTTTAAGACACAGTGGAAAATCACAAAAGTTGTTTCCATCAGACTAATATCTTCTCCTCTTAAAGTCCTTTTTTCGCTGTGGGATGCCAGTTTTCAGAATAAGTTGCAGGTAGATTTACTGTGTTTCCTAATACCCAGAGCTCATTTTCTTGCGACCCCTGTGCTTTGAGTACTGATGGAGGCCAGCTCACACGGCTACAACTGGCTTCGACGCATCGAGCCGAGTGAGCCATCATTTATGTTAAAAAATGGAGAAAGGCTCCCTGTTAAATCAATACATAAAGTACCCGCAGGATCCACAGCGAAGGCAGTGGAAGTGACAGGCCGTTTAACAAATGGACGACGGCCTCCCGGAGCCCGCTGACTCAGCACGATCCCCGGCGAAGGAAACACTACTCCCCATCCGTCCCCCTCTCCGATCAGTCAGACAGCTCGCCGTGTCTACCTGCGAACTGCTGATCAGAGGCTCTTAAATATCACCAAAGCAAAGAGTATCATTCATAAGAGAGATGAACTCTCACGGTGCCGACGCATTTGCTGCTGCTGGGAATACAGCCAATATCTGAATAAACATCCCCCGCTTGCTGAAAGAGTATATCACATTTTTGACCACCGGTGGCTTTGGAGTTGCACATCATCGCAGAATGTGTTTTTGCTGTGTCCACCCCTTTGAGAATATCAAATAACCGACATAAAAAAAAGCGGCAAAAACGATCATACACCACAGGTAGCATCCATCCATCAAGGCTGATGAGATCATAAATCCTTCTTCTTCCCAGCCAGACTGATTTCCTCTCCATTTCACCGAGATGGGCATAAAATGCAGATGAACATGCTCGCCTCTCTCCTCCTCATCTGTCCCTAAGCCACCTGTTCTATCCATCATCTAGACAGCTGTTCCTCTGCACTTTCAATTCCTTTCCCCTGTGACGCGCCGACCTTTTGCCCCGAACCTCCTGCCGACGCGCTCCCTCTAAAGCTGGGCCACAGATACTGTTTAAAATGTTGCACCCAGGAGTTTGTAACAAAATTCACAGATTAGACCAGGTTGCTTTGTGCAGGCAAATACAAACCTAAGCTATGGAGGTTTTCCCTGAAACAAGTGGAAAAATTTGGCATAGTAGGGACATGTTGGGCCAAACCCACGCACCATAATGCTCCTAATACGTGTTCATGTGGGGACAAAACAAAAGGAGAGAAAAGCAGACACTTTTTCTGTGTCGCAATCAGCAGAAACAATAACACATGAATAATACTGAGATTAAAGAGCATGCTGCAAGTATTAATGACTGACTGTGAATGGAGTTGCTATGTTTTGAACCACAGATACCTGCTGTTACTAACTGCACCATTAACAGATTCCACCAGGAGAGCTGTGTGGCCATTAAAGTGAACTCAGTTGAATGGAGCATGAATCCAATATTTTTAGCATTACTGTCAAACATATTTAAAAGTTTTCACATTGCTTTCCAACCTCCAAGCATGCCGCTGGTTTATAGGTTTCACAGAAAAGCGTGACAATTAACTTGCAGAGAGCTGGAACTTTCCTGATATGGACAAACATACTTCTTTGTTAATGTGTTTAAGAACACTCTAAAATGCAAGATTCACATGCAAAAACATGCAAACATTTGGCATCAATCATAAAGAATACAAGCAATAAGAACAATGTACTTTCACCAACTTCTTACAAGCATAAATGGAAGCTAGAGTTTCTTTTTCTGGCCTTGTATGATAGTCTTTGGGCACCTAGGCATTCCCTTTTTTATTGTATTGACTGTTAAACTGTTAACTGTTATTTCAGCTGCTGTTCTGTCTACTAATGGTGTTTGGGTTTCAGTTGGGATGCATCCATCGATCAATACATCTGTCTTTCAGCCACATGTTTATCGTGAGACCCATGTTGACTTTTATAAACAATCCAATCCAAATGTGGGATACTGTCTCAATATGGGAACAAGGCATGACAATGTCTTGGAGTCCTTCATGAAATGGGACACCTGATTGCCCCGGATACACTGAAAATGCCTCCTGTGCATGTAGGTATAAGTAGCATTGTAAAAATGTAGAACTAACTGGTGGTTAGGTTGATGTTTTTGGTTATCTTCCTGGGAAAAGATTAAGTGATCCAGGCATGACTAATGAGTAGCAAACTGGACTGTTTACAGTGGAGTGTAAACTTTGCTGGAGTTCAAACACAAAATCAGGATCAGCAGCCTTTCCAAGTCTTCATTTTATTATGAGATTCACCAGCCACTCAGAGTAAACTTAGCGAAAACTAAACATTGCACATAAAATAGAATTTACAGCTCCAAAAATACGTTTCCTTATAAATCCATTTTCTCCTGCTTATGAATTCAGGTTTGCTGGGGGGGATCAGATCATTATTGCTCCCACTGTATGTTTCTATATTTTTTTTTTTACAAACTACCGTGATTAAATATTGTTGTTTTGTGGCGCTACTTTAGCAAGCAGACGCTGCCTTAAAGCTCTTAATGATGTTGCCTTTAAGGGTACTCTGACATTTCAGGCTTGAGTCAGCTGCTAATTAGAAACCTTTTTCAAACCATTAGAATTGACAAAGTCCATCTTATACCATTCATCTTGTTACTCTTTTATATGGGTTTTAATCCATAACAGCACCTCAAGTACAGTGAATAAGAAAATGTATTAGACCAGCAGCCAAAGTAAGGTTTATGACACGGCTGCCCTAAATCAACAGTACTGCTAATTACCAAATCATTTTTCATGTTTCTGTAATGGTTAATCCACTGGCATCCACAAGCTGTTTAATCAACATTTTGAAATGAAAATGAAAGGAAAAGGGAGAGTAGGATGATAAAAATGAAACGCATTATAAAGTCCTAACATTATCCTTTGGTCGCCATTTCAGTATTTTTTGTTTGGTTGTTTTTTTAAAACTGACTACTCTTAGATTAACAGCCTCAGATGCTAAGTGATCAACTAATGCTAACAAGCCTGATTAGCAAACTGCACTAACAGAATAATAAAATACATTTCACTCACCACTTCTGAAGCACAAACGTCCTGGTTGTCAGTACAAAAATACTAAAACACATTATTTGACAGAAAACCTCAATAAAATTGCTCTGTAAGGTACCAGTTTGTGACCTTAATTAGCACAGATGATAACTAGCAGATAGCTATTAGCTCTCAACTCCCTGGCATACCTGTCATTTAAAGTAGCCACACCTCTTACCTTTAATCTTAATTACCTTTAATCTTTCATTTTAGTTTTAACATGTAACTCAGACAGGAGTGTCTAAAGGAGATCTCTTTAAGTCCCCTTGCCACCAGTGAAGGTGCTCCACAGGGATGCATTCCTAGATATCTTTTAATTACCATCCCTACCTACTCAAAACTGTAATGTGCATTTTTCTGCAAATGATAATATTATATGTGTTACTGTTTCTATCTCGCCATTGCAAATCTACAGTGTGCTTTTATTACACTACACAAACTTCTTATCAAACATGCATTTGTTTTAATTCCGATAAAATTAAGTGCATGGTATTCACAAGGTCAAATACAAGTATCCAGCCTACAGTATATACTCCAATCCCTTACGGTCATAACACTGAAACTTTTGAACGTTATAAATACTTAGGACTCTATATCGACACCAGATTTTCTTTAGACCCACGTGGAACACCTACCAGAAAAACTTTCTTGAATGGACTGGATTTTGTACAGAAAAAAATTGATTTCTTTTCTCTCAGTGATAAGATGACTATACAGTTTTGTCTGTGCTTGATGATGGTATATATATACTGGATGTTCTGTATATCCAAGTGAGCTTAATGTTAATCTTTCTTCACTCCTCACTGTTTCTGAGACAAAAAATAAGAATGCAGCGATAATGCATGACTACTATTAACATTGACATTAGCTACCTTATTCACACTGAATGTGGAAGAACTGGATTTACAGCTACATTATTTCATTTGAACATTTTTTATAAATATTTATGAGCATTTACGTTCAAATACTTTTCTTAATTCATGTATTATGGATCTTCAAGTGCAGTATATAAAGTGCCTGTATGCCTACATAAGGACACCTAATATTTATAAACATAATATATGCATATGTAATAAAACGTATGTATACATACAGATATTTACGACATATATTATATACGTATATTTCATACATTTGAAAATGAGATCTCAATGTGCCCACCTGTTTAAAGAAAGAAATGCAATAATAATAGCGACTGCTCTGCTTATTTATCTGCTATGTTAGCCTCTGCGGGGGGAATGGCCAGTATTTCAGCATTTCCAATGTAGAACATCTCAATTAGCCAATAACTGATATTCGAGCCAAACTTCCCAACCACAAATACATTTTAAAACGCTAATAAAAAAGCTCACCAGCCGAGGATTCTGAGATTGGATTGAGGCAAATGCCTTCCCTCTTTTCTTCTCCGTGCTGTTTACTTGCAGGCATCCTAAGCCTGCTCAAATGTGACTGGTTAACAGAACTCAGACTACAAGCAGACTACAGGACAGAAACAAGAAAGCTTCCATAAATTTTTCCCTTGCAAACAGATTTTGCATATTTTTATGAAGACATCAAAATCTGTTTATTTTATAGCCATAAAACAAAGCCAGCTGTACACGTAGACAATCAACATGAAAATTCCCTTCAAAACTTTTGTGTTAATTGAACGAGGAATTTGGAGCCCCTGACATGATCCTTTTAAGTGCCTTCTATAGATAACCATCTATAGATAACCGTCAGACCACTGACACATTCCACAAACAGCTCGTATCAGAAGCAGACAACACTGTCTGGCTCAGTTTGATATAAAAGATAAATAACAGGCTGACATATCATCACGCCATTATATACCTCTAACCCATTATCTCATCCAGCAGATGTTGTTGTCAAATTGCATTATGTAACCATAAACATAGCAGGAGTTTGGAATGATTTTTAGATCAAACAATGCAAAAAAAGGCCCACTGTGGCCTTTAAGGGGAGTAAAAATGAGAATCGGGATGCCTTCCAAATGGCCCATTCATCCCCAAATCTATCATCATAAAATGCTCCTGTGTATACACACTCCCTACCATTAATTTTGTCACCAGGCAAATGGTGGCCTTGAAGTAAACATGCGCTGTATGATAATAAGTCGGCACACCACATTTCACGCAAGACTTGCTGTCAAAAGACCAAACATCTATCTCTCGTTCCAGTTCCAGCTTCTTGTCCGTCTCTACATTCTTTTTCCATTTTTAAATAATTCTATTTACATACCTGGAATAACTCAACTTGAACAAGAAGCAAAATACAAAAAGCTGCTAATTTATATTTGGGCCGAGCCTGTGGCCAAGGCTATGTTTGGCTCGTAAAGCGGTCTGTTTTTTCAGGCAGCATGCTGCCATCACCACCACAGAGATGATGTGCAGCTCTGCTCTGAATTTAACGCCCTGAAAAACACCTCGGTGGATGAGATGGTAGTAAAACACGACTCTTAACATTTCCAGCTCGCACTACCACCTCTGCTTGCACTCTGTACTTATTTCACTTTCTATCTTGTGGAAGGTAAGCGAGCTGGTGAGGAAGAGACCGCGCTGAAGGTCAGAGGGGAGCAGAGTGGGGAAACGGGCAGCAGAGTGGGGAAACGGGCAGCAGAGTGGGGAAACGGGCAGAGGCCCGGTGGCCACAATATTACAGGTCGAATTCCTTTTATGATACCAGCTGAAAGGAAAGGGAGTTCAGTTTATAAGCACGAGTGGGGAAAAATGGATGTTAGCGCCTTTGTGGAGGTTGCTGGAGTGCCGGCGTTTGAGTGGGTACCTACTTGTTTTACCAGGTTAGAGCTCGTTTTTTCCGCAAGGGAACAACAGAGGGATTTTTATTCATGTAACTCCCTGGCTCCCTTCTGTTTCACTCTGCTGCCTAATGTCCCTCAGCCATCCCTCCCTTAACCCCTAATTACTGCATCAGTGCTGACATGGACAACCACTGTACATCACATCAATGTCTCTTTTGATCACACTCTGAGAGAATTTCTTTTGCAGCTGCCTCTTTTCATCTCTCTCTGTGCATGTGGAAAGCACTGTATGTGTGTCTGTGTGTGTGTGTGTGTGTGTGTGTATGGGTACAGCACATCACTTCGAGTTGTCTAATCATACTTGTGTGCGTTGCCTCTGTAGAAAGCGCTGCTGTACATGAAGCTCTAAACAGAATGAGGTCGTGAGGAAAAAGCAGCCAGACAAGTCCGCCTTTTGTCTCTCGTGCAAGCAGAGCAGTGGACTCCCCATGGGAGGGAGGGGCGATACAACATGTGCATTAGACCCCATAACATCATTTATAACAGGCAGACACACTTCCACACAAATGGCTTTCACCACAGAGGTTCCCCATTAGCATTAAAGCAGAGAGCCTATAAGAGGCAGAGAGGAGAGTGAGAAGCTTTACTGCTACAGTAAATCTAAGGAGCAACTCGAGCCCGCATCAGGCACCAAATGACAGCTTTCTGTTGAGCAGAGATTTCACAGCCTCTGTGGAGCTCACGTGTTTGTCCCTCGGGAATGTGTGTGCGCGTGTGTGTGTGTGTGTGTGCGCCACTGGACCTTAAGGCCCCTGTGTGAGGAGGCCAAGTCAAGAGCACAGACCTTTCATTTCTCTCTAATGTTGTTCAGAGAGATAAAGGGCAGACCTTGTCCATCATTCTGTTATTAAGCAGCACATGAACCGCTGAGTCCCTGCCTCAACCTGCTGTCTACCAAGTGCATACCATCACACTGTGCTGCAAAGGACACATTCAGTAAAATAATTCAGAAGAGTGTGCTTTATCTTGATTTTTATAGTTTAAAATGATCAGTTTAGAGAAATAAAGGTTACTTAATAGGATGTGAATTTAATTTATTTCAACTGAAAAAACTGGGCTGTTTATTAATCTGTTCAGAAGATATCCTCAGAGTAACTGTCATTAAGTTAATTAGAAGTCACATGCTGTGTTCTTGATTTAAATCATTTAAATGATGATTTTTTTAAAAAGGCATCAAACAAGACTCTTTTAAAGGACTCGGACTGAACCCAAAAATACTGTATTGGTCTTTCATTTATTCATGTGTTTCTATCTTTGCTGAACTTAAATACAGAAAATAAACAGAGAAATCAAGGACTACGTTACTTTTGAGAGGCCATGCAAACTATATGGTGAAAAAGTACTGGGCCACAGAACACCTTCAGGAGCTGCTCAGTCATGAAAACTCACAGCACACAGTTTCTGTGCAGATGTTAATGCCAGAGAAGGTCTGGAACTCTGCAGTTATTGAGTCAGCAGAGTTTTGGGGACTTTTGCACATTGTCCATCTCAGTACTCAGTGACCATGCTCTCTAAAGCCGGTTGCAGACAGACGGAGACCCGACACCCAAGCACTCATTCCTGTTATAATTCCTTGAAGTCCACTTGCATTCCTCTGCCTGTGTGCATGGGTAGTTGGTGCACTGTAATCTAAATTCTCTGCGAACTAGTCTGTGTGGTCACAAAAGAAAGGCATGCATGCAGACGTCCACCATCTGATGATGAAACGTATGTCACGGGGACCCAAGTGGACCCTACAGGACCAGCAGACCCAGAAAGTATAAACAGTACAAGCTTCTAAGCAGAAGCCTTAATTTGCTTTCCTTCATTATCCTCCCCTCTCTGCAGACAAACACAGTTTGGACAACAGACTCTGGTATTTCTGTCTGCATCTATAAACCAACCCTCACTCACCAACAATACACTGAAATTGTGGCAGAAACCTCTATTTTTCCTGTTGACAATTTTGCATGGTGTAATCCACTGCAGATATGGAAATTAATGACAGAGGGCAAAGACAAAAACTGTCTAGCAGCCAGACACAGGATTCATGAGTGAATTTCATTAAATGAGTTATCTATCTACTTAAAACTAGTTCTGGCTCAGTGAGTGATAAAATGAGCATCTAGCATGGTTTTATGCACCACTAGACGTACTTCATAGGTAGCTGGTAATTAGGCATGGTACAACATCGCCACAATTCATCTTCATGGCATGTGGGGAAGACAACATGGGCCGATTGTTTTGTCTCATTTGTCAGAGGATTTCAATGGAAGCCAATCGCATTTGTTTTTCCACAGACCAGAATCTCTGCTTTGTCATGTTGCCATTTTCTGCACAGAAAAACAAAAGACGAGGACCGACTCAGACATTTTCCAATCAGGCATTCCTGGAGCTTGGCCACTGCTCATTTAGGCTACGACACGACCTTTCAGTGGGCATGTACTGTAAGAGAGGCCCGAACACACACGCCACCACAGAGACGGCAAAACACATGCGGTACGATCCAAGAGCACCCAAACGCACCACCTCCTTGCCCAGACACACATACGTGCAGGTGTGTGTGTGTGTGTGTGTGTGTGTGTGTGTCAGTCAGACTGTTGGCTCACTAATACCGAGGCCCGGCTAATCCAGCGGCAGTGTTCAGTCCCTGCGAAGCAGCTGGAAGCACATAAGCTGTTAACAAGTTAAGGTGAAAATGTTTGCTGGCAGGCGCCCTCCTCCTCCTTCACACTTTACCTAGCAGCAGCTCACAGTACACCTCCTCCTCTGACATGTCCAACCTAACAACCACCACTGCTGCACACACGCTTTCACACTTCCACCGGCTTCTTCAAAGCGACATATATACTCAAGCGTACGCAGACAAGCACG